>PKML01043807.1:178855-217770 GCA_002933935.1 Eutrema yunnanense | reverse complement strand
ACATAAAGCTCGATCGCAAACCGGATATGTTTTTACTATTGGAGGTACTGCAATATCTTGGCGTTCTCAAAAGCAGACTCTAGTTGCCACTTCCTCAAATTATGCAGAAACTATTGCGCTGCATGAGGCATGTAGATAATGTGTATGGCTCAGATCTATGACCCATCACATTAAAGAAGCAAGCGGAATAGTCACCAATAAAGAGCCAACGATATTATTCGAAGATAATGTTGCATGTGTCGCTCAACTCAAAGAAGGATATATCAAAAATGATAGAACGAAACATATTCCTCCAAGATTTTTCTCTTACCCTCGAGAACTCGAGAAGAATCAAGAAGTTGATATCCAGTATATTCGTTCAAGTGACAATGCAGCAGATCTCTTCACAAAGGCGCTTCCCACTACAACATTCCGAAAACATATTCAAAGTATCGGAATGCGTCATTTACGAGATTTATGAAGAGAATACTATATCCATTATTCCAGGGGGAGATTGCGTCACTGTACTCTTTTTCCCTTGTCATGGTTTTTATCCCATTGGGTTTTTCCATGATAAGGTTTTTAATGAGATAGTACGTAATACATTAGCGGTAATGGATAATTAAGGGAGAGTGTTAAAGGATAATGATCCATCACGTTTTTACTTTGCTCGGTAAGTAAAATTAACCGACTCATATTCACCGACATGCTTTTATTATTTTATGTATTTTTGTTTCACTATAAATATGGGTTTGTAATGAGAGACACTAAGAAGCAATAAGAAGAAAATGATTCTCTCTCTCTCGCTTGCTTTCCTATTTCTCATATCACTTTAAGCAAAATACATAATGATATATAGTATATATATATATATATATATATATATATATATNATAACAATTACGTAATTTTTTTCTAATTTTGTTTGACTTTTTTTTTTGGGGGGTCATCTTATTAGAGCATGTGCACTGAGAAATGACCAAAAAAAAAAAAAGCAAGAGAAAATGTGTAGAGAAATGAGATACTTTTAAACACTCATTTACCACATGTACCTTTATTATTAGTTCAATACTTTTTTAAAATTAAAATCTCCATAATATGATTTAAGAAGATATTTTTAAGAATAAACTTTGTTTTGTAAGTTATTACATGAAATATCATTACAAATAACAAATAATAATTGAAGAAATAATATAATTGTCTTTTACAATTAGTGATAAAAATATAAAAAATATTTATTTTGCATTAAATATGTTATCTACTACAGACACCTCAATGCAGATACTCTTATTGACCACTCTTTTATCTCCCACATTGACTCTAATTTTGTGGATTAGCAAAACTAATTAGTAGTGTCGGCTCAACCATGAGGGCGGTGTTGGAACTAATTTTTGTCAAAGCCTGCGGGTTTGATAAAATTGTGTAAGTGTGAAAAGAAATGAGTTAAGCTCTTTCTAATGAAATGTTTTTCATTAACCGAGAAACGTTTTCTCGTGTATATATGTTGGAATAGTTGTGTCATGAATGAACAACATGAGAGAAGAAAAGACCATACGTGCGACGTTCGCATCTTGGGCCTTGATTGGGCCCGTGGACTTTTTGAGGTATCGATCGATACCCAGCGGGCCGACTTAAAAATCGCAGCCGCCTAGGTTATTCTAGAAATATTCCTTTTCTGTCATGGAAAAACTCTAGCCTCTCTCTTATATATACAACACGATTTTCACCTAAAAAAATCATCCTCTGATACACAGAAAACACATTCTAAAAGTTCTAGCAAAGTTTCTTCAATTCCCTACTGTCTAAAGAGTAAGTCTTTATTCGAGAGTATCGTAGTTATAATGTTCGTTAGATCTGATATCAAGTGTAGATGATACAGATTACTTTGGTTGTATCCTGGGACTCATGGATCTATAAAAACCCGTCGCACTACGGGAGATTCTTAGAGTTAAGGAAAGAGATTCATCTCGCCTCCTTAGATTTATTATTGCTTTATCGTCTTATGAATCGTCTGTACCTTAACTGTTTATTTATATAATCGTGATTAAATCTCTCCTGTCTATTGTGCTAAATTTTGGTCCTACAATCTTAACTCTAAGAAGATCCAATTTTTGTTTATACTTCAATTGGATCTTTAATCACGAGTAAATAAACGTTTTCAAACAGTTTTATAAACGATTCTCTATTGCTGATGATACTCAAACGTTGTTAAAAAGCTTTTAGCAAATTGAAACGTGTAGTAGAGGCAATCTTCATCTCTCTCTATTTTTAAGAAGATGTTCTTCTGCTAGTGATACTCAAACGTTATCAAACCGCTGTTTAGCAACTTGAAACGTGTAGTAGAAGCAGATCTGCTTTAAACATCTTCTAAAAACCGTCTTTAATTGCGATTAAAGAACGGTATAATCAACGAACACACATATGTTCTTGATAGGTTCGATTCAGATCGAGGCCTTGTGAGTATCGATCGACACCCTATGGTATCGGTCGATACTGGACTAAATTGTATCGGTCGACACTTAAGTGTATCGATCGATACCATGCAAACAGTGTATCGGTCGGCACCTCAGTGTATCGATCGATACTTTGCATCGACCAAGTTGGTCTATGTCGATCGATACTGTGTATAAGACACAGGTATCGATCGACACTGGTGCTATGATCGATCCTGTGAAAATTCACTTGTATCGATCGACACCTAGGGTGTATCGATCGACACTAAGTGTGTATTGATCGACACCATGATGCGTCGAGTGACACAGTATGTGCATCGAGCATCGATCGGAACCCAGGGTGTATCGATCGACACTAAGAGTGTATCGATCGACACCATGATGCTTCGAGAGGCACAGTATGTGCATCGAGCATCGATCGACACTGTGGTTTATTGTTCGATCTTGTGTAATTCACTTGCATCGATCGACACACATGAGCATCGATCGACACCATACGGGTTCATCGATAGACATTGAGTGTGTATCGATCGATACCAAGGAGTATCGATCGACACCAATGCAATTTAGTTCGATATCATTATTTGAATTGCGATTCTTAAATATATCGGTACTAATTGAAAGTTGTGTCTCTTTTGTCTTCACAGAATGACAATCGACGTTGACAACAACTCTGGAACTATGAAGAAAACCAGTGACAAAGTGGATCAAACGACTGCGAGTCTGATCGAAACAGTGAAAGCTCAAGCGAACTTGACAGAAGCTGAAATGTGTGCTGTGGTCAATGAGGCCAATGTTGCAGAAAGCCATCCAAAGACTTGGTGGTTCGATATTGGTGCAACCAGACACATTTGTATGGATCGCGAGATGTTCTCGACATACACAAAGAACAAGAGTGGTGATAAACTCTTGATGGGAAATTCCGCCTCGTCGACAGTTGATGGTCACGGGAAGGTTTTTCTGAAGCTCACCTCTGGACAGGAACTGGTTCTCATGAACGTCCTCCATGTACCAGATATGCGCAAGAATCTGATTTCTGGATCGCTCATAAGTAAGCATGGATTCTCTGTGAAGCTGGAAGGTGATAAGCTGATCCTAATGAAAAATGGGATGTATTTGGGTAAGGGTTATGTATGTGATAATCTGTGTAAGATATCCGTTGAGGAAGTAATCCGAAAGGATAATGTAACCGAGGCATCCACCTCGTAAAACCCTAAGATTAATGATAAGAAACCATTTGCTTATCTCGCTGAGTCTTTTAATATTTGACATGAAAGATTAGGACATGTTAATTATAAATCTATGAGTAGATTAATGAACATGAACATGATTCCTAAATGCAAATTAAGCAAAGACAAAAGTGAAGTTTTGTGTCCAAGCCAAACTCACTAAAACGTCATCACCCAGCGTTCAAAGAACAACAGAACCTCTAGGTTTAATTCACACAGTTTGATGTGATTTGAAATATATTCAAACCAGAGGAGGCAAGAAATATTTCGTTACATTCATAAACGATTGCACGAGATATTGTTACATCTTTCTACTGCGGAGTAAAGATAAAGCCTTGGACAAATAAGTTGCAATATATTGCACATAGCTCATTATTATGTGTCCAAAAATTTGCGAATTTTGGAATAATTAATTGATGTTCAATTAAGTACTGGAGGCTGATTTAATCGAGTAATTAAATCATTGGAATTTTGGAGGTATCGATCGATACCCCTTGGTATCGATCGATACTCAACAAGCCTCTTGCGACTCTTGATATGAGTTCAAAAATACTAATACAATTCGATATTGTATTAAGTTTATTAAATTGCGAATTTTCTGAATTAATTCTAGAAATCGAATTTAATTTTACCCTTTAAACTTGAGAGTTGGGTATTGTTTGATTCTCTTGAACAAAATCAAATTTCAATATGACTAACAACACCGATGTGATCATTGTTAGATCCGGTGGTGTAAAAGACAATGGAATGGCTGAAGCCAATTTAGTTGAGATAGACATGTGTAATGTTATCCTCGAAGTCAATATGGTTAAGCATAATCCACATATGCGTTGGGATGGGAATGTTTCCCTCCTACCATAAATAATGACAAGAATTTAATCATAGTGCTGAAGTTGACTTCTCAAAGAAGCTCACTCTCACTGATGTAAAGCATGTGCTAGAGATGCATAAAAATCTTATTTAGGGCACAATGCTAACTAGGCACGAATTCATCGTCAATTGTCAAAGCTGATTAGCGTATATTGACAAAGAATATTGTCTATATTAAGGACGGACTGGTCCAAATTAACGTTGAGACAGTCGGACTTAAAATCAATGTAACCAATGGTGTTGACATTAATGAGAAAGAATCATTTGCTTATGGTACAGAATCTCTTAGTATTTGGTCTGAATGTTTCAGTCATATTTTATTCAAATCTATGCGTAGATTGAACGAGATCTTGAAATACAAAAATAAGCAAAGATGAGTGTGAGGTTTGCGTCAAACCAAACTCAGTAAAACACCACAATCGAGGTGGTGAGAAATATTTCGTGACTTTCGTTGAGGATTGTACGAAATATAGTTATGTCTATTTGCTAAGAAGCAAATACGAGACCTTGGAAAACTCAAGGAGTTTAAACTCGAGGTTGAAAACCAACTCGAAAGAACTATCAACATAGTTTGAAGTGATAGAGGACATGAACATGGTAGTATCCATCAAACGATTGATCCCTATTCACTGGAATCTAATGGAGTCTCATAACAAATACCGAATTATTTGATGAACTCATTATTCCTATAAAATCTGGGTTAGTCCATAAATGTGGGGGAAGCATTGCTTACCACAAGTTATATCCTGAACTAAATACCACACAAAGTCACTTGAAATGTTTCATGCGAACTTTGGAAAAGTAATGTGTTTTGTACAAATACATGAAAGTGTGGGGGTGCCTAGCAACCACCTAAGAAGGTGACAATCGGACCAAAAAACGGTGGATTGTACCTTCATTGCATATGCACACAATGTAGTACTGATTGCTTTCTGGTATATAAATGAGATATACCAGACATCCAAGTAAAGGATAAGCTCTAGTACCTCACGAATTGAGGCGAGCAATTGAGTCCTTGGGCTCTTACGTATTTAGAGGTATCGATCGATACACTTCGGTATCGATCGATGCTTGACGGGCATTGGACCTTAGATCAAGCAATGGTAAAGAAGTACCAAAGGCTAAAGTCGTATGCTGCTTGGAATCACAGCAATATGAGATCTTGTAATCCATCAAATGGATGTGAAATCTGCCTTTCTAAACGAATTTAGAAGAGGAGATTTACATGAAACAACCCGAGGGTTATGTCACTCCTGAACATGGAAAGAAAATAAGTAGACTTGCAAAGTCCTTATACGAAGCAGTAGCTTGGAAAGTTTGACTTCAAAGTGATGTCAAATAGCTTCAAAATCACTTAAGGTGATATACATCAAAAGTACTCCACATGGATACGTTTTGTTATGTTTATATGATGACACGGTCTTCATGGAAGCAAGAAGGACATAATCCAACACACTAAGAATGTGTTTAGTGGGAAGATCGATAGACATAAGATTAGTGGATAATCTTGTCTCAAGATCCTAGAATATTTGAGAACTACTCAAACAAGATTGCAATAATTAACTCTAATTGTGATAAAGTTGTATCACAAGTGACGTATGCAAGAATTATCGGAAGTCTAACGTACTTGATGAATAGTACTAGATCCGATTTAGCGCATTCAGAAAATAAGTCGCTACATGAGTAATCCAGGTCATACTCTGTGGAAAACCATAACTAGAATGATGAATTATCCAGCGTTATATGTCGTCTCGATTTACATCAAAGTCTGGGGGGTTCAAGACATTATGTTCACCTCTTGGTCTCGTAAACCTGACAGATATTATAAGTGGATAATATTTTTTGGTGGTACATCAGTATCCTGGAAATCTTCCAAACAATCACTCTTGGCCTAATTAACCAAGGAGTCAAAGTTTATAGCTTTAGATAAAGCTGCAGAGGAAGCATATTGGCTTCGAAACTCTCTGGAAGATACCCTGATGTGGGAGGAAAATCAGTGCCATCATTATGTGTACACTATGAGAGTTAGTGAGCTATCTCTCAGGCACTGAGTAAGTTATAAAATGGCAAATCTCGAGAATGATATAAGACCATTTAGACAACTGATCGCACAACGGCTGATAACTTAGCGGATCTGTTTTCCCAAAAGTTAGCCTCGAGATCAAGTTTGTTAAATCATCAAAAGGAATGGGTTTAAAGCCTATAGAAAAAGATGACGTTTGACAGATACCCAACCTATGTGACTGGAGATCCCAAGATCTAGGTTCAAAGGGAAACAAAATTAAACTGATTCGAGTTGAGCACTGTGAGACTATGTCTCTGCCCAGTTCCTAGGATGATAAAACAGTGCTACATGTGGATAGTAAGGATAAGCGTTGGCTTTTAATGATTGCATAGCTGTGTAGATAGTGGAGTGTGACAGGACACTTCTGAAAACAAGCTAATAAAAAATCACCTAGTGAAGTGTGAAATGGGGCCGTTTCTAGGAGAATGAAGGATAAGGCTATATTCTCCAAATTCACTCACGAATACCAGGAATGTTCAAGGCCACAATGAACACAATATAGAACAAAGTTCTACGAGAAGATGTCTCTGTGCGATATCTGTTGTATCAGTTTACATCAAAATCCGGGCGGTTCAAGACATCATGTTCACCTCCTGGCCGAGTAAACGCAACAGATATTAAAATTGTTTGGTTCAAAGCTGAAAAACGCTACCATTCAGTGACAGTTACATTTTCGTATACTCTCGAAAGTCTGTCTACGTCTAGATGAGTCTAGTCAAGTATGTCTAGTAAAGTCTAGTCTGTACAATTTTCATATGTTTTAGAGTCATTTCTATTCATGTGGGGGATTGTTGGAACTAATTTTTTGTCAAAGCTCGAGGGCTTGATAAAATTGTGTTAGTGTGAAAAGAAATGAGTTGAGCTCTTTCTAATGAAATGTTTTCATTAACCGAGAAATGTTTTCTCGTGTATATATGTTGGAATAGTTGTGTCTTAAACGAACAACATGAGAGAAGAAAAGCCATACGTGCGACGTTCGCATCTTGGGCCTTGATTGGGCCCGTGGACTTTTTGAGGTATCGATCGATACCCAGCGGGCCGACTTAAAAATCGCAGCCGCCTAGGTTATTCTAGAAATATTCCTTTTCTGTCATGGAAAAACTCTAGCCTCTCTCTTATATATACAACACGATTTTCACCTAAAAAAATCATCCTCTGATACACAGAAAACACATTCTAAAAGTTCTAGCAAAGTTTCTTCAATTCCCTACTGTCTAAAGAGTAAGTCTTTATTCGAGAGTATCGTAGTTATAATGTTCGTTAGATCTGATATCAAGTGTAGATGATACAGATTACTTTGGTTGTATCCTGGGACTCATGGATCTATAAAAACCCGTCGCACTACGGGAGATTCTTAGAGTTAAGGAAAGAGATTCATCTCGCCTCCTTAGATTTATTATTGCTTTATCGTCTTATGAATCGTCTGTACCTTAACTGTTTATTTATATAATCGTGATTAAATCTCTTCTGTCTATTGTGCTAAATTTTGGTCCTACAGGCGGGAGAGTGCTGCAACCGTCCCGGGGTCCATAATATTTGGGACCTAATTTTTTATTATTTTTTTAAAGTTTTGATCTAGAGTTTTTCTTTTTTAAAGAAGGGTGCAAATAGTTGTGAATAAGAAGAACGAGAGGAATACAATGAATATTGATAATGGAAAAAGAAAATATTAATGGAATTAGGCATTTTTGCTTCTATTCAATTGTAGAGGAATAAATTTTAGTGGAATTATGCTTATTTTCCATTTTTTTTTGTGGGGTTCATTATAATTTAGAGTAATGTAAATTTAACCTAAATAGTTGATTTCTAAAGGAATCGGAAAAAATAATGTATACTCAATTTTTTTTGTCTAATGTGTCAACCATTTTCACATGAAGTATATACAAAACAAGATCAAGTTTAACAAACAAAAAATTTAGAAATATATTTTTATTTCCATAACCTAATTTCTAAACAAATCTACTATATAAAAGATGTCTAACTGTCTCCAGCTGATTGCTACGTTAGCACTAGAGAGAGAGTGTCACATGTCCTCTCCATTTAATAATTGTTTTTTTTTTTACAAAAACATCAATGATTTTTCTCTCATCCTCATTCGTCTCTCAAGTCATCTTACCAACGCTTAGATTTCTGTCTTCGAGAAACCGCTACGGGATTTCACATTCGAAGCGTTCAATGTCCAAATCGGATTCTCTTTATTTTATTTTCATCTCCAATCTACTATATAAAAGAGGTCTAATTCTCTCCAGCTGATTGCCACGTCAGCACTAGAGAGAGAGTGTCACATGTCCTCTCCATTTAATAATTGTTTTTTTTTTTGCAAAAACATCAATGATTTTTCTCTCATCCTCATCCGTCTCTCAAGTCATCTTACCAACGCTTAGATTTCTGTCTTCGAGAAACCGCTACGGGATTTCACATTCGAAGCGTTCAATGTCCAAATCGGATTCTCTTTATTTTATTTTCATCTCCAAATCGGAGGTTCTGCAAGAGACGAAGATTAGCCGGTTCTCGCTGACTGCGATTAGAGTTTACAAGTCCGAGAAAGGGACTTTGCCGGAATCCATAAATAAATTGAAGCGAGAAGTAGCTAGAGCTGAAATTCGGTGAACGTACTGTTAATATCACACAACAAAACGATGTCGCCTCTTCCGCACCAGAAAATAAACAAGAAGTGTTGGGCCAGTTACAATTGAAGCCCAAGAGAGAACAGCCCATACATGAGCAACGGTCATCTCCCTCAAAGGAAAAAAGACAAAAGTTCTGTAAAGCCAGAGGAAGCTACGCGAAGGTTTTCAAAAGAGTGTACGGCCAATGATGTGGCTAATCACACAGGGCCGGTCCTGAAATTTTGGGGGCCAAATACCAATTTTAAAGTTTTTATTTTTTTTGGGATAAAAAATGAAGAAAACAAAATTTTGGGGGCCAAAAATGAAAAAAAAAAATTTGGGGGCTAAAAAAATGAAAAAAAAAACTGGGGCCAAAACAAATGTTTCAATGGGCTTGGCCCAGGACCGGCCCAAGAACGGCCCTGTAATCACGTCAAAACCCAAAACCAATTTGATGCTCTCTTATCCTTAAACAATGATTGAAGGGATATTGAGCTTCTGACATCTGTCACTAGGGTTTTGAGCAATCGTTACTCTTGCTACTAGTATAAATATCAATGCTATGTAATTGTAAGCTTCAAGCGATTACATTCAATAAAGAAAAGAAATGTTTTTCAGCTTCAAACTTATCTAAATCTCATTTCCTTTTATGGTATCAGAGCCATGGACGATGGTGCCATGGATCTCTATGCTTCACCTCCTCTAAATATCATCACCTGTGTTACCGTTAAGCTCACCCAAAACAACTACATCTTATGGAAATCTCAGTTCGAGGCATTTCTCTCAGGCCAAAGACTTCTCGGTTTTGTCACCGGAGCTACACCAAGACCTCCTGATTTCATCACGGTTCCTGGCATAAATGGTATTAACACTCAGGCCAGAAATCCGGAGCTCGCACGGTGGACTCAAACAGATCAAGTAGTGCGGTCATGGCTTCTTGGTTCATTCTCTGAAGATCTCTTAAGTCTTGTTGTCACCTGTGTTACATCTCAAGACATCTGGTTGTCATTTTCTCGTCTTTTTGAGCTCCAACGCAAGCTTCAAACAGCTTCAAAGTTGAACAAGACCATGGCTGACTTTCTCTCAGATATCAAAGGCATATGTGATCATCTCTCATCTATTGGAAGTCCTGTCACAGAGAAAATGAATTTTTTTGTTGCCCTTCACGGTCTAGGTCGAGATTATGAGCCTATCAAGACGAGCGGTGATTAATCACCGATTAATCAGCGATTAATTTTGAACATTTTTTTTTTAATTTTAAAGTTTATATGTATATAAGTTATAAGTTATGAATATATGAATCAAAACAATTATGAAATAAGTTTTTTTGATTATCAAAGTAACAAAACATTAGGAATTTAAGTTCAAATTCACATCTAAATTCCAAAAACAAAAAAGAAGTACAAACATATGATGCAAAAAATAGATTTGTCTTGATATTGAGAGACAAAAAAAGTATCAAGGAGAGAAAAATCTTCATCATCTTCTTCAATGATCAAATTATCATGTGTGTTGTACTTCTAGATGTGTTTCCAAAACTTTGTAACAGACCATATGTCCGTCACAAAAAAAAGTCAAAGTCAACGATTTTTTCGAAAAAATCGTTGACTTTTTGAAAAAAAATCGTTGACATTTAAAAAAAAATCGTTGACCGCCTAATTCACCGCCTAGACACTAATCGCGGCGGTGAGGTGCCGCCTAGCGCCTAGGCGGCCGCTTTTTAGAACCTGGGCGAAAACTATCTAAATCTAAATCCTAGAAATTCCAAATCTCTTTGCGAATCCTAAAGTCTAAATCAGCTTTAAAATTCAGGTTTTATATGTTCACAAATCAATTAAACCAAATCTCTTTGCGAATAATCAATTTGCTCACCTAGGCTCTATCAGGTAATTAATCGCACTCTCGTGCCTAATCAATTATCCTAAGATCTAAATTCCAGATTCGTCAACCTAGAATTAGCTTTGAACACAACCTATGGTGAAGAACTAATTCAAGTAGGATCGGAATTTCTCAAAGGAGAAGACAACTGCAAGTGGTTCCTTCTCTGTGGTGATGTAATTCCTCTGAGCATCATCCAATGTCCTGCTGGAATAGTAGACGACGTGCGGCTTCTTATCTTTCCTCTGACCCAGAACTAACCCAACAGCAAAATCACTAGCATCGCACATGATCTCAAAAGGCAGAGTCCAATCAGGAGGTTGCACAATAAGAGCACTCACCAAAGCCTTTTTGATCTCCTCAAAGGCTGCAAGACAATCAGGCGTGAAATCAAATTTGATCTCCTTGCACAGTAAAGCAGTGAGTGGGCGTGCTATCTTGGAGAAGTCCTTGATAAACCTCCTGTAAAACCCAGCATGACCAAGGAAACTCCGAATATCCTTCACAGAGGTCGGTGGTTGGAGACTTTTCATAACCTGAATCTTGGCTTTGTCAACTTCGATCCCAGCTTCAGAGACCTTGTGCCCAAGTACGATGCCATCTTGAACCATAAAGTGACACTTTTCCCAATTAAGGACCAAGTGTTTCTCTTCACACCTCTGGAACACCTTACACAAGTTAGCCAAACAATCCTTGAATGATGATCCATATACTGAAAAATCATCCATGAACACCTCCATGAAATCCTCAATCATGTCTGTGAAGATAGACATCATACATCTCTGAAAAGTGGTTGGAGCGTTACACAATCCAAATGGCATTCTCCTGTATGCGAATGTGCCATAGGGACATGTGAAAGTGGTCTTCCCTTGGTCATCTGGATGGATAGGGATCTGGAAGAAACCTGAATATCCATCAAGGAAACAATAGTAGGGATGACTAGCCAATCTCTCCAACATCTGGTCAATGAATGGCAATGGTAAGTGATCTTTCCGTGTAGCTGCATTCAACTTCGTGTAGTCAATGCACATTCGATGTCCAGTGATAGTCCTCGTAGGAATCATCTCATCCTTCTCTTTCTTCACCACGGTTATCCCTCCTTTCTTAGGAACAATGTGCACTGGACTGACCCAAGAGCTATATGAGATTGCATAGATAACTCCTGCATCCAAGAGTTTCATGACCTCTTTCTTAACCACTTCCTTCAGGTTCGGATTCAGCCTCCTTTGATGCTCAATTGAAGCCTTTGACTCATCCTCAAGATGAATCCTATGCATGCACAGGTCCGGGGATATACATGAAATATCATCAAGAGAATAGCCAAGAGCTTTGCGATACTTGCGCAGCCTGCTCAGCAGTAAGGTAACCTCTGCGTTGTTCAAGGAAGCATTAATGATTACTGGGAACGTGGAATTAGGACCAAGATAACCATACCTCAGATTCGCATGAAGTGGTTTGAGTTCCACCTTAGGAGCTTTCTCCTCGCTCCAATCTCCAAGCCCAGCAGCTTGCTTAGTACTTTCGGCCAAACCTCTTTCTGGTCGCAGGGTATCGATCGATACTAGGTGAGTATCGATCGATACTGGCAGTGCTGTATCGAGCATCTCCGCGTATTCAGCAGCAACATCACTCGAATGGACTTCTGACTCAGCTGAACAGACCAATGCCCTCTCCAATGGGTCTTCAGGATGCATCTCCAGGAAATACTCCTCAGCAATGTCACAGAAGGTATCAACGAAGAAATTCTGTCCATCGATGGTTGGTCTCTTCATCATCTTCTCCATGTTAAAAGTCATGACCAACTCACCAATGTTAAGAGCTATCTTCCCATTCCTGCAATCAATCAGAGCACCAGCTGTTGCTAGGAATGGCCTTCCCAAGATGAGAGGATCTCTGGATTCCGAATCATACTCCAAGACAATGAAATCAGTTGGGATTAAGCAATTCCCAATCTTAATCGGAACATCCTCGAGCAAACCTTCTAGAAGTCTAACTGAACGATCATCGAGTATCAGCGAGATCCTCGTAGAAGTGAAGTCTGTCATTCCCATTCTCTTAGCAACCGAGTATGGCATGAGGTTGACACTTGAGCCAAGGTCACAAAGAGAACGCTCAAACCTGTCAGTAAAGATTGTGCAATCCAAGACAAAGCTCCATGGATTTGGTAGTTTCGTTGGGATCATGTTGGTTAGGATTGCACTGCACTCATGAGTGATCATCAGACAACCGTCTTCAAGGTTCACATTGCTGGACACCATCTTCTTGACATATCTAATGAAAGCTGGAGAAGTTTTGATAGTATCGATGAAGGGAACTTCAACAACCAGCTTGTCCAAAATTTCCTTGCATCTAGTGTCCTCTACCTCCTTCTTAGTCTTCCCAAGAGCTCTGGGATAAGCTATATGCGGTATGTAGACTCTCTCTGCAACCGCTTTAGGCTTCTCCTTCGTAACCTTAAGTGCTGTATCGATTGGGGGGGGGGGGGGGTATCGATCGATACACGGGATTTTGAGTTTTCCCGTGTAAGAATTTTGACCGGTGTCGATCGATGCTGGGTAGTGTCGATCGATGCCTTGGCGATTTCAGAGTCCTCATCGTCAGACATCACAAAATTTTCAGCAGGTTGGTCTACTCTCGCTCCTGAAGTGACCTCTTTACCACTTTTCAAGGTAATGGCATTGATGTGTGCCCTTGGGTTCTCTCCTTTTCCTGGAAGAAAACCTTCTTGTCTTCTCGAACCTTCTGAAGTCTGAGCTAACTGAGTTTCCAGCTTCTTCTGATGAATACCAAGAGCATCGATCCTTCCACTCAGATCTTTGTACATGGCGTCCATCTTACCATTGAAGGTCACTGTGATCTGCTACTGTCCTTGAACGAGCGTTTCAAGCATGGCCTTAATCTTGTTCTCTGATGTTTTAGCAGTCACAGGCTCGTAAGAAGGACTTCCGTAGTTCCTGGTGTAACCGCTGTTTTGGGCAGGTTTCTGGTTGAATCCTCCTTGCTGGAAGTTGTTGTTGAAGCTCCGATTGTTGTTGAATTGGTTCATCTGTCCATGAAAACCAGAACCACCAATGTAGTTGACATCTTCTGCTTCACCCTCGTTAAACACCTCAACATCTTCAGCAAAGTGAACGGCCTTTGTTGTCTTTCCCAGCAGAAGACCGTGCATAGAATCCAGTTGAGCCTTAACTTCAGCGATCTGTGACCCATCATGATTACCAACCAGCTTCTTGCGCTCGAAATCTGCACTCTTGGTGCTACTGCTAGATGCAAAGTTCTCAATCAACACATAAGCGTCCTCAGGATACCTAGTGTTGAAATTACCATTGCTTGAAGCGTCCAAAGCCATCTGATACCTCCAATCTATCCCTCTAAAGAAGATACCCAGCAGCTGCACATCAGAGTATCCGTGATGTGGACAATCTCTCTGATACGATCTGAATCTCGTCCAAGCAGCCTTGAACGCCTCAGTAGGTCCTTGAGAAAATTGGGAGATTTTATTCCTTAGATCCTCAGATCGTGCATCATCGTAGAAGTTAATCAAGAAGGCCCTCTTAGTGTCCTCCCAAGTAGTCAGCGATCCAGGAGGCAGCTGCCTCAGCCAGTAAGTCGCATCTTGATATATCATGGTTTTTACCCCATTTAAGCCATGATATAAGTCCTTTTTATAGAGTCTTTATAGTATTTTGGAGTCTTTTAGAGTCATTTACAGGTTTTAGCATGTTTGGAGCTTAATTGGAGTTTTTGGAGGATTCTGGAGCATATCGAGGTGCAGAGTCATGCAGAGACGTCAGAAGTTTGGCATTCGTTGAAGACCTTCCCACCGATGGATTGAGCTCAAATTTGGACACAAGATAGATCAATGGATTAGCTTTCATTTAGAAGTGGTTTGAAGCCATTCCAACGGTGCGATCGGAATTTATGCCAGTTTTCGTGAAGACTGTCTAGTCTGTCGAGCAGAAGAGTCGACACGGAGATTGAGCATCGATCGACACCACTTAGGTATCGATCGATGCTGCACTGCAGACGGGAATAAACGTGATTTTACAAGTTTAAAGACTCTGCAACTTGGCCCAGAAGACTTTAATACTTACCAGAAAGCCCAGAACGTGTTTTTAGCCTATATTTAGGGTTTTCAGCCACCTGTTTAGGCTAAGCTTTATTTTCTATACTTTGGTTTTGAGACAAGTCTGATTTCCCTTCGTCCGAGATCAGATCTCAAGAACCTCTTGTTATTCTTATTCTATTGATGATTTATTCAAGCATATTGATTGTTTCATTCTCTATGTCTGAGTAGATCCACCTTAGGTTTGGGGTTTTCTCATAAAGGATTTCTATGAATGCTAGGTTAATCATCTGTTAGGATTCACCATCTGAATTATAGTTCTTCGCTTAGGTTGTGTTCATAGCTTATTCTAGATTAGCTACCTAGAATATAGACCGTAGGATAATTGATTAGGCACGACAGTGCGATTAATTACCTGATAGAACCTAAGTGAGCAAATTGGTTATTCGCAAAGAAATTTGGTTTAATTGATTTGTGAACATATCAAACCTGTTATTAAAGCTGATTTAGACTTTAGGATTCGCAAAGAGATTTGGAATTCCTAGGATTTAGATTTAGATAATTCTCGCAACGACAGTTGGTTAATTATACTTTAGTGATTTGAGTTCAAGAACTGTGCTAAATCTGAATCCTGCTAGTTAGTTTATCTGCATTCATTGATTTCCTGAGAAAAACCCTGGGCCTATATTTTCCCAATTGAATTACAACTCCTTTAATTTCTGCATTGTTTTTAATTACATCTTTTTAGCTTAGCTTAATTCTAAACTATACAATCTATTGTGCATCTCTGTGAGTCTTATGTGGTTCGACCCCTAGCTATACTATAACATCTGCTTTAGTACTTTAGGGTATTAAATTGAGCATATCACATCTCCACCTAGAGAGTAGGGGAAGAGCTTGCAGAAGAGATAGTCGTAGGACACTCCATTGCTCTTGATGCTAGTGACCAAGTCCTCGAACTTCTCCACATGATCCATCGGATGTTCATGAGGAAGACCATGAAAGAGATGCTGTCCCACAATAGTGTAGTATACATGTTTCAGCTCAAAGTCATTCCTCTCAAACGCAGGAGGACGAATCGCTGACCGATTGGCGAAAAACTGATCAGGCCTGTTGTACTCACCAATCGTTCTTCCACGATTAACCACAACATTCCTCGCGTTCCCAGCGACATTCTCAGCGACAACATGAGCAAGTGGTATGACGATCCCCTCTCCATCCAGACGTTGTCCTTGCTCATTGCACAACCGACCCTCTTGGTCTTTGTAAGCACCAGCTGCATCTTGAACCAACCCCACTTGATTGTTGTTCATCTTAGCTGATTTCTTTGCTTTCATGTTTGTGCGTTCCACAAGTGCTAGTTGTTCCAGTGATAGATCAACTAGCGGAGTGCTCTTTTTGCTTCTGGTTTCAAAATTAGGCATGCACCTGAAATCAAAAGTAAAGAACGTAAGTAACTGAAATTGACGACGGGTATCGACCGATACTGAAGGGTATCGATCGATACTCGGGCGATTTAGACGAATTTCTTAGCTAAAATCTAATGGCGAATTGAGTCCCCGGCAACAGCGCCAAATTTGATATGCTCAAATTAATAACCTAAATAGTACTAAAAGCAGTTGCTGCAGTAAATCAGGGGTCGAACACAAGAACTCAAGATATCACACAATAGATTATATAGATCCAAAATACGCTAAATCAAAAGATGTAATTGAAAACAAGTATGCAATTAAAGATGTTGTAAATTCAGTTGGAGACATATAGGTTCAGGGTATTTCCTAGGGAATAAATGAATGCAGCTAAATTAACTAACATGATTCAGATTACGCACAGTTCTTGAACTCAAATCACTAAAATATAGCTAACCAACTCTCGTTGCGAAAACTATCTAAATCTAAATCTTAAAAATTCCAAATCTCTTTGCGAATCCTAAAGTCTAAATCAGCTTTAAAATTCAGGTTTGATATGTTCACAAATCAATTAAACCAAATCTCTTTGCGAATAATCAATTTGCTCACCTAGGCTCTATCAGGTAATTAATCGCACTCTCGTGCCTAATCAATTATCCTAAGATCTAAATTCCAGATTCGTCAACCTAGAATTAGCTTTGAACACAACCTATGGTGAAGAACTAATTCAGATGGTGAATCCTATAAATTAATCAACATAGCATTCAGAGAAAACCCTTATGAGAACCCCGAACCTAACATGTGATCTACTCAGACATGGAGATTGAAACAATAAACATGACTGAATAAATACTCAAATAAATAATAAGAACGAGTAAACAAGGGTTCAAAATCTTCTCTCAGACGAACAAAGTATCAGACTTGTCTCCCTCAAAAGCTCTCTCTCAAATCCAGAATAAAATAAGCGTAGCCAACAAAGTGGCTGAAAATCCTAATTAAATAACCTAAACACGAATTGGGGTCTTCTTGTAAATATCAAAGTCTTCTGGGCAAGTTTTGCAATTCTTCAAACTTCATAAAAAGTCGCGGCCCGTGATCTCTCGATGGGTGTCGATCGATACCAGGGGGTATCGATCGATGCTTGTCGCTCAGATCGGGCACTTAGTCATCAGACTTCAGTTTCGCTCCAAAATGCTCCATAAAACTCCAATATCTCCAATAATACTCCAAATGTGCTAAAACCTGTAAAAGACTCTAAAAGACTCCAAAATACTATAAAGACTCTATAAAATGGACTTATATCATGGCTTAAACAGGGTAAAAACTATGATATATCAATAGGTTTGATAACTCTTATCAGCTTGATGCAATGCCCTCTGCTATGGCAGCCTTACGAATCACCGACATCACTGAGCACTCATTTCATGAATGGTTTCCGGACACTGGAGCAAGCGCTCATATCAAAAACTCTACTTAGAATCTGTAGCAAACTCAACCTTACACCGGATCTGATGCAGTCATGGTTGCTGATGGAAATTTTCTTCCCATTACTCACACTGGTTCTTCGATGCTAGCTTCTTCCTCATGTATGTTGCCTTTAAAGGATGTATTAGTCTGTCCAGATATTGCAAAATCCTTGCTTTATGTATCTAAGATTACAAAAGACTATCCTTGTGCCTTTGAATTTTATTGTGATGGGGTTGTTGTTAAGGACAAGGTCACCAAAAAACTAATAATGTTGGGAAGAAACAGTGATGGGCTCTACGTGTTGAAGGACTCACCGGATTCCAAAGCTCAGTTTTTCTATTCATCTGCGCAACAGTCAACAAGTGATGTGATTTGGCATAGTAGCCTTGGCCATCCCAATGCTCAAGTTCTTAAACAACTTTCTACTTCAAAGGCTATCTCAATAAATAAGAGTACCAGTCTAGTTTGTGAATCATGTAGACTTGGGAAAAGTAGTAGACTTCCTTTTTCTTCTTCTGAGTTTGTTGCTTCTAGACCATTGCAAAGAGTTCATTGTGATCTTTGGGGTCATGCACCGGTTCTGTCAGTGCAAGGGTTTCGCTATTATGTAATTCTGATTGATAATTGGTCTAGATATTGCTGGTTTTATCCCTTAAAGCTCAAATCCGACTTCTACTCTGTTTTCTTGGCATTCCAAAAACTTGTTGAAAACCAGTTGAATACAGAGATTGGATCATTCCAGTGTGATGGAGGTGGAGATTTCACAAGTACACAATTTGCTGCTCATCTAAAGCAATGCGGAATTCAGCAGTTGATCTCCTGCCCTCATACACCACAGCAAAACGGTATTGCAGAAAGAAATCATAGACACTTAGTGGAACTGGGTCTCTCAATGATGTTTGAAAGCAAATTACCTTAAAAGTATTGGGTGCAAGCTCTATTTACATCTAATTTATTAATCAATCTTCTTCCTACTACTGCTTTAGAGTCCTCCGAGTCTCCATATCAGAGACTACATGGTCAAGCTCCAGTTTATACAGCTCTTCGAACCTTTGGATGCGCCTGCTATCCAACCTTACGAGACTATGCATCCAACAAATTTGACCTGAGGTCTCTCAAGTGTGTTTTTGTTGGGTATAATGACAAGTATAAAGTTTACAGGTGCCTTTATCCCCCCACTGGTCGGGTATATATCAGTAGACACATTGTTTTTGATGAAGAAGTCTTTCCTTTTCAGAATACATACATTTCCCTGCAGCACACCTCTGGTTCATCTCTGCGTAATGCTTGGTTGCATGGTCTCACTTCTCCTGCTTCTGGTGTGTTCACTACGACTCAGCCTGCTGCATCTAGACCTGATGTTGCCTCCCAAATATACCTTCCTCAGACCACAGATTCAGAAAACAACACTGCTTATGTACCGCTGTTCACTGACAATGATTTTCCACCCCTCTCTACATCACGAGAACCAACAAGATCAGCCACTCCATCTTCTATTCGAGACATGACTACTGCTGTTGAAGAAGGATGTTATGAGCGTACGACATGCTTAGACCATGTTCCTATATGCGACATCGCTCTCTCTTCATCAAACAGGGCAGTCAGCTCTTCTTCATCTGACAATACATAATCTCAGGACAACTCTCTCCCTGAAACCGCTTCGGCTACATCATCACTTCATCCTATGGTCACCAGATCCAAAGCAGGAATCATTAGGCTAAATCCTCGTTATGCTCTCTTGACAAGAACAATCCCATTTTCGGAGCCAAAGACAGTCACTGAGGCATTAAAACATCCAGGCTGGAATGCTGCAATGAAAGAAGAAATGAGTAACTGTGATGTCACACACAAATGGTCATTAGTACCTACTTCTCCTGAGATGTATGTCCTAGGCAGTAAGTGGGTCTTCAGAACAAAGCTGAACGCAGAGGGGTCATTAGACAAGCTAAAAACTAGGATTGTTGCTCAATGTTTTAAGCAAGAAGAAGGAATTGACTACCTTGAAACATATAGTCCAGTCGTCAGAACTGCTACAGTAAGGGCTATTCTGCACACTGCAACCGTGATGCAATGGAATATTCGACAGATGGATGTTAAAAATGCATTCTTGCATGGTGAACTCACTGAAACTGTTTATATGAAGCAACCAGCCGGATTTGTTGACAAAGCAAGACCAGATCATGTTTGTTACTTCACAAAGCCTTGTATGGTTTAAAACAAGCTCCAAGAGTCTGGTTTGATAAGTTCAGTACTTACCTACTTGAATTTGGATTCATCTGCAGTCTCCGAGACCCCTCACGGTACTGATATCATTCTGCTTCTTCTCTATGTGGATGACATGATCATTACTGGAAACAACTATAATACTCAAAAGAAGCTTCTTGATGATTTGAATACACAATTTCGAATGAAAGACATGGGAAGAATGAGCTACTTTTTTGGAATTCAAGCACAATTCCATCAAGAGGGGCTTTTTCTCTCGCAACAGAGGTATGCAGAAGATCTTCTGGCTATTGCAGGTATGTCAGCTTGTGCTCCAATATCTGCACCTCTTCCACTCAAGCCTCATACTGCCCCAAATCAAAGCAAACCGTTTGAAAATCCCACATATTTTCGAAGTCTGGCCGGTAAGCTTCAATATCTCACTCTTACTAGGCCTGACATTCAATTTGCTGTCAATCTTATTTTTCAGAAGATGCATGCTCCATCTGACTCATACTTTCACCTCTTGAAAAGAATACTGAGATCCATCAAAGGCACGGTTACTATGGGGGTTTCTTTCAACAAGAACATTGATTTCACCTTAAGGGCTTACAGTGACAGTGATTGGGCTGGCTGTTCAACAGGAGGTTTCTGTACCTTCCTCGGAAACAATCTCATCTCCTGGTCTTCTCAAAAATAGCAGACATTTGCCAAGAGTTCCACCGAGGCTGAATATCGATCTTTGTCTGAGACTGCTTCAGAGATCACTTGGATCAGTTTTCTATTGCGAGAACTTGGCATCCCTCTTCTCTCCACACCGGAGCTCTACTGCGACAATATTTCATCTGTCTACCTCACTGCGAATCCAGCTTACCATAAACGAAGCAAGCATTTTGAAAATCACCATCATTATGTTTGAGAAAGGGTTGCCCTTGGCTCCCTGATTTTGAAACATGTTCCAGCACACCAACAGCTAGCCGACATCTTCACTAAATCTTTGCCTGAAGCAGCTTTTTCATCTCTGAGATTCAAACTTGGTGTTGACGAGCCTCCAACGCCAAGTTTGAGAGGGGCTGTTAATATCACACAGCAAAACGATGTCGCCTCTTCCGCACCAGCAAATAAACAAGAAGTGTTGGGCAGTTACAATGGAAGCCCAAGAGAGAGCAGCCCATACATGAGCAACGGTCATCTCCCTCAAAGGAAAAAGACAAAAGTTCTGTAAAGCCAGAGGAAGCTACGCGAAGGTTTTCAAAAGAGTGTACGGCCAATGATGTGGCTAATCACGTCAAAACCCAAAACCGATTTGATGCTCTCTTATCCATAAACAATGATTGAAGGGATACTGAGCTTCTGACATCTGTCACTAGGGTTTTGAGCAATCGTTACTCTTGCTACTAGTATAAATATCAATGCTATGTAATTGTAAGCTTCAAGCGATTACATTCACTAAAGAAAAAAAATGTTTTTCAGCTTCAAACTTATCTAAATCTCATTTCCTTTTACGTATAGGGTTAAGCTCATACTTTGGTCTTCGGCTCCGGCGGAAGACGAAGTAGATATGGTAAGAACATTGTAGGACGAGCTACTGGATTTCCGGTTCCGGCCAAGACGACTTAGACGAGAACAACAACGGCGTTTTGGAGTCGAGAAAGGTAAAAGAGGAGCTTCGTAGATTTGAGATTTGGTGACGAAGAGTGGCGGGGAAGAAAAGGAAAAAAGAACCGACCTGAGAAATAAGGTCATGGCGACACCATTAATTCTACACCATAAACAAAAACTCCGGAAGAAGAAGCAAACAATGACAGCCATGGCCGTAGGACCAGATCACCTCTTCAACCTAAGAAACATTTTTTATTTGGGAGCTTATCAGACGGTGATCAACAACAACGAGATCCATATCCTCTCGCTGGAGGACGCCGTGGAATGCGACGGCCTCGTCTTCCGCTCATACATTGCCCTCGGTAGCTATCATGTTTTCTTACCTCTCCATTCAATTCGATAATGTCTTCTTCTTTTCAGATTTGATTTCGTTTTCTTTGATCTGTTCTTCGAATTTTGTTTTCAAAGTTTGTCATCAGCGAGATCGATGAAGCAGCCGCCACTCCACTACAAGCAGTTTAACTCCTCGCCATGTATCTATCAAGTCATGCAAATATGGTAATTCGGAATGTTTCTTATACGACTCTCGTTTTGATTTATAATTCGGCTTTGATTTGTGTTCTGAAACATGTATGCATCAGAAATTTGATTTTTTGTTGTTGTTGCAAAAAGACTCCAATCCTGACATGGAACGGCTGTTTGATTTTGGTCATTCAGATCAATCAATTAGCTGTTGTATATATTTAGGAAGAGGATATGTTGTTTTTTTTGTAACATATTGGTGCACAATAGCTTAAAATAATGGACTTTTGGTGTTGACAATTCAACTCATTCGGAGAAGAAGACAGCTTTTGGGGAAATTTTTTCTTTAGTTTTTTGTTTACTGGTAAAGCTAAATGATGCCACAGATTGTCTTCGCCGAACAAGCTTTTGTTTTTCTTTTCATCATAGATCTCTCCTTTTTCCCAACTCTAATTTCCTGCTCTTATCTACTGTTTCCCAGATACAGTGGATCTTCAAATACTTCTGCAGCTCTTCTCCACTAACCGAGAATGGCAAGAGAGCAAAGGTCAAGAAATAACCAACATCCAAGTCTGCCTTTTTTAAACTCCTTCATTAGGTATGGCGCCTATAAAATAATGTTATGTAATCTAGCGTGTTTTCTGTTTCTAAAGCCCGTGAAAGAAATTCTAAGAAACATCTTCACTTTTTTGTGTTTTAGTTGCTAAATCTTACTGAAGTTTTGGTTATGTTCAAACAAATATATATGAATTAGAGGACATAAGAGATCAACAGTTCCATCAAGAAATCCGTGCAATACATAGAACATACAGATGCTTGATGGTTCATGGTATTATATATTAGCTCTTAGACACATTGAAAATTTTCACAAAGATTTTGATAATACCAACTGAAACAATAAATATGCATGATTAGGTTCATTTTGTATCTTTATGATCCACTAATTGATTGTAATCCAGTCATCTATTAATTTAGGGTCATTGAGTATCTCGTATATTCTGGGTTTTGATTTTTTGTGTGTATATTATACTGAATAATGAATATTGTAGTCCATTTGGGATTTGGCGTATGGTTTGTCTTCTGGATTGTTTATTGTTTAGTCTAAACTCGGTTCTCAATTATGTTTTTTTACAAAGAGAATATAACAACTTAAAACCCGTTTCTTGGTTCCAAGTAATCAAGGATTACATGGTAGACATCTATCTTCTATTAGCAGTCAAACCATTTGCGGAAGCCAAAAATACAGACGCATGAGAGATGACATAGTACATTTACATCCGAATCCAACAGAGAAACGTGAAAAAGTGTTTCATGACAATTCAAATGGAAGTTGAGGAATCACATATATTATTATTATTTTTCACTAAGAACCACATAATTAGCTCTTATAGTATCTATTGAAATATCCAAATCAAAGTTAGATTTAAAAACTTATCCTTTTATTTTGTTGATGAATCCCATGGTTTTCTTATCATTATGAATAACATAGTTTTTTTTAATCACCATGAATCGCGTAATAAACTTTTGTACTATCTACTGAAATATCCAAATCAAAGTTAGATTTAAAGAATTATCCTTTGATTTTTGTTTCTATGACAAACATTGGGTAAGACACTGCTTCACAATGATAGTACAAAAGTTTCATTCCAATATGCCAAGTCTAAATCTACGCACGTATCAAACATAACGCTCTACCAGCGCACAATCACTCTACAAGCAAAGGAACTACTCAGGCTCACTGGCCGTCTCATATTTGGCTCACCGTCCTTTTCTCGTAACCTGGCTCACTGGCCTAGAGCGCGGGATAGCTCCTTTTAACCCCGTTGGAAGCCTATCAGCCCTGCTGAAGTCGGGTCCATCAATCAAATCGTACCACTGGTTCCTTCGCAGTGACGATGACCTCATTTCTAAACTATGCTACAAGCATTATCCACACAACCGGGTGATAAAACAAGGATGCAGGTTATTCATCTAATGCGTTCCTAATCCATTTCCATTCAGCAAATGTTATCAAACAATATGCACACTGAAAACGTGTCCGTACTCCGTAACACGCCCTAACCTGAATAGATCTAGACTCAACACACTAAAAGGAAACAACTAAATATATAAAAGCCTATATCTAATCCTCACCTTTGATTTTCTGCAGATCTGACGAAGGAGAACGAATCTAGAAGACGACGAGAAGGCGGTGGTGCTCGGCGGCTCCTCCTAGGCTCCGGCAAGGCTCGCGGCGGACTTCCGGCGAACTCCGGCGAACTTCCGGCGAACTTCCGGCGAACTCCGGCGAACTTCAAGCGAACTCCGGCAAACTTCCGGCGAACTCCGGTGGTGGGTGGTCGGCTCTTTGGCGACCTCCCTCTCTCTCTCTCGGACTCTTTCTTGTTGGTGTGGAGATTTGAGAGCTCCCCTCTTTTCTTTATATAGGGAGAAGGATGGAGGGTCCTTGGGAGAAAGTTCCGATGTGGGACAAAAAGAAGGAATTGGGCTTGAAAGATAAATGGGCCTGGGTGTGGGTATGGGTATGTTACAATTCTCCCCTGGTTGAAAGGAATTCGTCCCCGAATTCTCCCTTTCGTCTTCGGTTTCTATCCCGTCCTTAAACAACTCGGGGTAAGCTGTTCTCATCTGCTGCTCAGATTCCCACGTTTCCTCGCGGATACCCACTCCTTCCCAACTGACTCTTACTGAACTTGTCCTCTTCCCGTTGACATCTAATTCCTTAAACTCCAAGATCTCGGTTGGTTTACTCTGTACCGAAAAATTTCTGTCCAGGTTATTGGGCATCTGCGACAAAATGAGCTCGGGCTCTCTCACTACTTTCCTTAAAATTGATACATGGAACACGTCATGCCACTCTGACAATTCCTGAGGCAACTTAAGTCGATACGCTACTTCTCCAATTCTCTCTACTATAGGGTACGGTCCCATATAACTTGACTTAAGCTTTTTCAGTTTCCGGTGCCTGTCATTTCCCCAAAACGTTCTCAACTTTAGGTACACTTCATCCCCAACTTCAAACGACAGTTCTTTTCGGCGCTTGTCTGCATAACTTTTCTGACGATCGCGAGCTTCCTTCAGCCTGACCTTAAGCATTTCCACTTGCTCTGCAGCTTCCTTTACCATTTCTGGATCCATATCCCTCATTTCACCTACCTCAATCCAACAGAGGGGCGTACGACACGGTCTCCCGTACAATGCCTCGTACGGAGCCACCTTGATGCTAGCGTGATAACTGTTGTTGTATGAAAACTCTGCCAGCGGTAAATACTTCTCCCAATTTCCTTCCCAGTCCAAGACACAAGCTCTCAGCATATCCTCCAAAGTTCTTATCGTCCTTTCCGATTGTCCATCCGTTTGAGGATGATATGCTGTACTCAAATGAACTTCCGTTCCCAATGATTTCTGAAACACTTTCCAAAATGTTGCGGTAAACTTCGCATCTCTGTCCGACACAATGCTAACTGGGACTCCGTGCAATCTTACGATTATGTCCAGATACTTTTGCGCTAACTGTTCTATTCCATCTGTCTTTTTAATCGGCACAAAATGGGCTGACTTAGTGAGGCGGTCCACGATTACCCAAATCGCATTTTTCTTATCCAACGTCATCGGCAATCCTGTTACAAAATCCATAGTTACCATGTCCCATTTCCATTCTGGTAGTGGTAAACTTTGTAACAACCCGCTAGGTGCCATCTGTTCTGCTTTCACCTGGAGACACGTTTCACATTGCGATATCCATTTTGCGATGTCATGTTTCATTCCTCCCCAATGGTAGTACCTTTTCAAATCGTAGTACATCTTGGTGTTGCCTGGGTGCACCGAAAATCGAGAATGGTGAGCCTGACTTAACACTTCGCTCCTCAATCCTTCGTCGTTGGGAACGCATACCCGGTTCCTATAAAGATACGTCCCATTATCCGCTGTATGGTATCCAACCACTTGTTTCTCGACTAATTCCTTCAAGGCGTCGTCCGTTTTCTGAGCCTGACAAATTCTCCAAAGAAGATCGGCATTTTCCAATGCTTCTAATCCCGCGTAACCTTCTCCCACTTCCGTCACGCACAACGTCAAACTAGCAAGGGTTGCAGTCAACTTGTGGATTTCCTTTACTTATGATACATCATTTCTGCGCCTGCTCAGGGCATCTGCAACATGATTCACTTTTCCCGGTTGATAGGCAATATCCAGATCGTAATCGGCCAACAACTCCACCCATCTTCTCTGCCGTAGATTCAAATCACTCTGAGTGAAAACATACTTCAGACTTTTATGGTCGGTGTACAACGCACCTTCTCCCCGTACAAATACGCGCGCCAAATCTTTAGGGCAAAAACTACTGCGGCTAGCTCCAAATTGTGGGTCGGATAGTTCAACTCGTGCTTCATCAGCTGTCTCGATGCATAGGCTATGACCTTGCCTTCTTGCATAAGCACTGCTCCTAGTCCGGTTCCACATGCGTCCGTATAAACTTCAAATGGTATTCCTGGCCTCGGGAGTACCAAAATCGGCGTCTCAGTTAACTTCTTCTTCAATTCCTTAAAACTTTTGGATCGAGCTTCAGTCCATTCAAACTTCACGTCCTTTCCTATCAAACTTGTCAACGGCTTCGACAACTTGGAGAAACTCGGAACAAATTTTTGGTAATAGCCGGCTAAACCCAAAAAGCTACGGACCTCAGTAACGTTTTTAGGGATAGGCCATTCCGTCACGGCTTTAATCTTTTCAGGATCCACTGCCACTGAAAGGACCGCACTTTTTTTTTTTTTGCATATATAATTAAACATATAATTAACATAAAACAATTATACTTAATTATTACACAACAACAGTACAATAGCTTCACACAAGCTAACGGTTAAAACAACAACAACAACAACAACAACAACAACAACAACAACAACTGGTATCGATCGATACTCCCATAGTGTCGATCGATACCAAAACAACAAAAGCAAGCCCCGGGTCCTAATCATCCCTTCTCCGCCGCCTCGATTCCACGATCACGCCACATCTTTACCTGCATCGACAAAAGTGATGCATCAACATTTGGCTAACCAAATGCTGAGTGAGATTGATCATCCTAACAACAGGCCACCAATTAACAATCACAATAACACTTATCAATTATTAATTACAACATTCAGCACAAAGGCAACCGTTATCGATCGATACCCCCATGGTGTCGATCGATGCCCTAACAACACGCAAGTCCCGACAAGGGACTAGTATCGATCGACACCTAACACAACACTTGGTATCGATCGACACAACACGGTTCAAGTCTATCACCTCGATACACACAACGCGAGACCACCGCCTCTGGTCTGGTATCGATCGATACACACATGGTATCGATCGATGCCCACGAGACTTAAACACAGGAATCGCCATAACCACCACCAAAAACCACCAATCAAGCTTAACAAGGAATCACACAAGCTTAATTGATCACCTTTGGTCACAACTCACCTTAAAACAGCTGAAACGATCTTAAAAACGACTTCTCAAGCTTAAGAAGATCTCTCTCTCTCTCTCCCAAGCTTACGTCGAACACAAGGCTCGCCAAACCTCTTCTTCAAGCTTCTCACCAAGCTTAACTCTCTCGATCTCGCAAGATCTAAGCTGACAAAGCTTCTCTTTCTCTTTCTCTCCTTCTCTCTCTCTCTCTCTTTCTCTTTCTTTCTTTCCTTTCGCGACCAGCCTTGGTCTTAACCTCAAAGAATATCCTCTTATACTCGAAAGAGATAAGAGAAGAAGATAACCACGAGAAAACCCGGCTGGTATCGATCGATACTGCCCAGTATCGATCGATACTGCCCGGAACAACCAAAATTAATTATTTTCTCTTTTAATAACCAATTCTTCCGGAACACGGGCGCTACAATTCTCCCCCACTAACTTAGATTCGACCTCGAATCTTCGTTACCGTTCATCTCCAATGAACCTTAATCGTCGCAACGATTCCAAAACCTTGGCCAACCCGGCCACTTAACACTCACACGAGGTCCAAAACCAACCTCCGAGGTTTCCTACTCAGTCCTTATGCTTACGACACCGCAGCATCATATGTACTTTATTGCTCAAACACACGCCAACCCCATCACTCAAGACACCGCAGCATCTCCGAGTTTCCGAGCGTCAGCCATATCCCGCAGGATATCCACCATACCTCGCAAGGTATCAACCATACCACAGCACCCAAGACACCGCAGCATCTCCGAGTTCTGGGTATCTGCCGTACCACTCCACTCAAGAATATAACCTAAAAGAGTCTCGATACCCCATACCACTCAATTCTAGGGAATATATCATACGTCTACGATATACTCCTTACGAATCCACAGTATCACGTATTACTCTAGGCTATAAACCACCCGAGTCTGGGTACATCGCCACTCACACTCTCAAGACATACACAGTCCTGCGAGCTATCGGCACCAAAGGAACGAGTCCTCTCTACGAGCAATAAGTCACATATCTTTAAGCACCTCGACTGAAATACCTCCAGTGATCCGTGTAAATCCTCGCAAGGCAACACCGGCATCACCCATATTCCACACCCGGAATATCTGGCGTGCATAACCAATAACCCGGCCATCGCACCGCCCAGCTGGTATCGATCGATACTAAAACCAACACCTGGTGTCGATCGATACAACCACCGTAATAAGATCATCCATCCTATCACTTCCTTGCATTAACGCTCTTTTTATTCCAACGCAATGCAAAACCGTGACTCCCAAAGTTACCATAATAAGAAATACTCATCTTATTACACATCATAATGTAACATCGTTCTACACAACGAAAATACAAAATGATACACACATAGCATACAGCTATAACCGAAACTGGAACCTCTCGATGGAACTCAAGCCGCAGCTTGCTTCTGGAACCACTTCTGGAACCTTGCTTCCATCCTAGCCTCTGGCTCCCAAGTTTCCTCCTGCACCCCGCCACAGTCCCACAGAACTCGCATCATCGGAATCCTCTTCCGACGAAGCTCCTTGACCCTCCGCTCGAGAACTCTCAAAGGTCTCGCCTCAACGGTCATATTAGGCTGGAGATCTGGCGGAATCTCAGCCAATACCTCGTCACCCCTATGCAAACACTTCTTCAGCATCGACACATGGAAGACCTTATGAAATGCTTGCATAACCGCGGGTAACTCCAACTGATACGCTACCGGTCCAACACGCTCCACAATCCGAAACGGCCCCATATACCTCGGACTCAACTTAGTCGCAACAATGGACCTGTTCGGACCTCTCAGTAAAGCCATCTTGAGATACACACTATCTCCCACCTCAAACACAAGCTCTTTCCGCCTCCTATCAGCATAACTCTTTTGCCGATCTTGGGCCTCTTTCATGTTTAGCTTCAAAACCCGGATCTTCTCCGTAGTTCCCTGAACAAAACTCGCACCCAAGGTGCTCCTCTCCCCCACTTGTGTCCAACACAAAGGGGTACGACATGGCCTCCCATACAGAGCCTCATATGGAGCCATCCCAATACTCGCCTGGTAGCTATTGTTATACGCAAACTCCACCAAGCTCAAGTGATCCACCCAATGACCACCCCAATCCAGCACGCACATCCTCAACAAATCCTCCAAAGTCTGGATGGTCCTCTCTGACTGTCCATCTGTCTGAGGATGATACGCCGTGCTCAAGTGCACTTTCGTGCCCATCTCTGCCTGAAACGCATTCCAGAACTCCGATGTGAATTTAGGATCCCGGTCCGAAACAATACTCACCGGTACTCCATACAGTCTCACAATCTCTTGCACGTACCTCCTAGCCAAAACTGCCGCCCCATCGGACTTCTTAATGGCCAGAAAACGCGCACACTTGGTCAATCGATCAACGATGACCCAAACAGCATCCTTGGTCCGAGATACTGATAACCCCACCACGAAATCCATCGTGATCATATCCCACTTCCACTCTGGAATGGGTAGGCTCCGCAACAAACCACTCGGGACCTGGTGCTCCGCCTTCACTAACTGGCACACGTTGCACGACGCAACCCAATTAGCCACATCCTTCTTCATCCCGACCCAATGATAGTAGCGCTTGATATCGCGATACATCTTAGTCGCCCCTGGATGAATCGAAAACATACTGGAATGAGCCTCACTCAGGATCTCTCGTCGCAAATCCTCATCCAAAGGTACGCATACCCTCCCACTAACAAGGATAGTGCCATTCGCAGATACCTGATACTCGGAACCCTCTGCTCTTGAAGCCTTAACCAGAACCTCATCCTTTCCCTGAGCCACCCGAACTCTGCTCAAAAGGTATGCCTGGTTAACCGCCTCTAAGCCCAAAGGTTCCTGAGATACAACACATAAGCGCAATGTGCTAATCTCACCCACCAAAGACTCAACCTCGCGTTCCCGAGCCAAAGCCACCCGCTTCCGACTCAACGCATCCGCAACCAGATTAGCCTTACCAGGATGGTAAGCTATCTCCAGATCATAGTCGGCCACTAGCTCCATCCAGCGCCTTTGCCTCAAATTCAACTCAGGCTGAGTGAAAATGTACTTCAGGCTCTTATGATCTGTGAACACCTGCACCTTTCCGCCATAAAGATAGGATCTCCAAATCTTCAAAGCGAAAACCACTGCAGCCATTTCTAGGTCATGGGTAGGGTAGTTGCCCTCATGCTTTCGCAACTGCCGCGAAGCATAGGCAATAACCTTCCCCTGCTGCATCAACACACAACCAAGGCCCATCCCCGACGCATCGGTGTACACCACGTAAGGCTCGCCCGACACTGGCAACGCCAATACTGGAGTACTAGTCAACATGGCCTTCAGTTCCGTGAAACTCTCCTCACACTCCGAGGACCACACGAAAGGAACATCCTTCCCCGTCATCTTCGTCATAGACTTAGCCAAACTCGCAAAACCCTTGACGAACCGCCGATAGTACCCTGCTAACCCGAGAAAACTCCGAATCTCAGTAGCATTCCTCGGCCTCGGCCAAGTACTAATGGCCTGAATCTTCTCCGGATCTACCGATACTCCCTCCGCAGAGACAATGTGACCCAGAAAACCGATCTCCCGCTGCCAGAAGCTACACTTGCTCAACTTAGCAAACAACTTCTGTTCCCGCAGCTTCGAAAGAACCTTACGCAGATGCACCTCATGCTCTTCCCGGCTCCTCGAATAAATCAAGATATCATCGATAAAGATAATCACGAACTCATCCAGATACTCCTAGAAAACGCTGTTCATCAATCTCATAAATGCAGCCGGTGCATTCGTCAACCCAAATGGCATCACCACGAACTCATAGTGGCCATAACGAGATCTGAAAGCCGTCTTCCGGATATCTACCTCGTCGATGGGAATCTGATGATATCCCGACGCCAAGTCAATCTTGGAGAACCAAGTAGCCCCTCTCAACTGATCCAACAACTCATCAATCCGAGGAAGAGGATACCTGTCCTTCACTGTGACTTGGTTAAGTCCCCGGTAATCAATACACAACCGAAAACTCCCGTCCTTCTTCTTCACAAACAACACCGGTGCTCCCCACGGTGAAGAACTCGGACGAATAAACCCTTTGCTCAACAACTCCGCCAGCTGCCTCTTCAGCTCGGCCATCTCTGCTGGAGCCATCCTATAAGGAGCCCTGGATATCGGTGCCGTCCCTGGTTCCAACTCAATCGTGAAGGGATCCGACCTAGACGGTGGCAACCCCTGCAACGACTGGAACACATCCTGGTACTCACTGACCACCCGAATATCCTGCACCCTGGCCTCTCCGACGGCCTCCGGCAAAGAAATCGTAGCCAAATACGCCTCGCAACCTCTCTCGATCAGACGCTCTGCGTGCACAACCGAGATCACGAGACTCCCGGAAGTTGGTCTCATACCCTGATACACCCACTTCCCTTCTCCTCGGTTGAACTCGACCCGCCCTCGGTGACAATCCAGATGCACTCTGAACTTCCCGAGCCAATCCATGCCCAAGATGACATCGTACAGCTCCACGGAGCAGATAATCAAATCGGCAGGCATAGACTCTCCTGCTACCTGAACATCCACGTCTCGCACCCGACCGTGAATCCTCAGGAGCTTCCCTCCGGCAACCTCCACGAAACCCAAACTCACACCAGGCTCGCTCTGCAAATTGGCTTTCTCGGCCAACTCCGGGGAAACGAAGCAATGCGATGCTCCCGTGTCAAACAACACATGACACTCTACACCACCAACACACAAGGTCCCTGCACATATACATGTGCCGAGAACCTTAACACCCCGACAAGCACGACGTTCCCCAACAAAGAATTAAACTTAGATGCGTCTAAGAAAAATACCTGTGATCGGCCTGGAACTCGGCTCTGCGGACTCGGCGATGGAGTACACTCGAGGCGCTGATGCCACCGGCCTAACGGGCTGCACCACCGTGGTCTCACTCTGCCGCAACTGGGGACACTGAGGCCTGATGTGCCCCGGCTCCTTGCAGTGATAGCACACTCGAGAATCCACTCGCACCCCGCCCTTCTGAGGACAGTTCGCCACTCGGTGATCCATGCTCCCACACCCAAAGCAACCCGGACCACCCCGACTACCTCTCGAAGCGCCCTCTCGCTTCCGCTTCTGTCCTTGCATTGGCTTACTGCTTCTGCTTGGACCGGACTGCTGCTGCACAGATCTCGCCTGAAAACTCGGTGTAACCGCTACCACCTCGTCTTTCAGACCCTCCTCAAGTAAAGCCGCAGTCTCAACCAACTCATCCACCGTGCAAAAAGCCCTCACCATGCAACGGTTCCTCAAGTCGACCCGCAGACCCATCAGAAACCTCTGAACACGGTCCGACTCACTCTCAGCCGCTCGTCTAACATAAGACCCGAGCCGGTTGAACTCCACCTCATACTCGCGTACCGACCGATCCCCCTGAGTCAAACTCGCAAGCCTCGACTGGATCCGGTGGAACGCCTCCTGAGGGAAATACTTGGAGTTAAACTCCTCCACAAAATCCGCCCAAGACATCGCGGCCTGAACTCTCCGTGATGCCACACCCCTCCACCAGAGATGCGCGTCACCCTCCAGATAATGGACCGCAATGTCCACCTGCCACTCCTTCTCCAGAAACAACATGACCGAGGAATCCTATTTCCCTCTGCCAGAAACTGCACTTGCTCAACTTCGCGAAAAGCTGATGGTTCCTTAGGTTCTGAAGTACATTCCTTAAATGATGGGCATGTTCGCTCTCGTTCCTCGAGTAGACTAGAATGTCATCGATGAAGACAATCACACACTTGTCCAAGTATGCCCGGAAAAGATCGTTCATCAACTTCATAAACACGGCGGGTGCATTTGTGAGACCAAACGGCATTACGACAAATTCGTAGTGTCCATAACGGGTTCGGAATGCCGTTTTCTTTATGTCCTCTTCAGCTATCCGAATCTGGTGATAGCCTGATGCTAAATCGATATTTGAGAACCATGACGCTCCTTCTAGTTGATCCAACAGCTCGTCAATCCTCGGCAACGGGTACTTATTCTTGATGGTCCTTTGTTCAGTCCTCGGTAGTCGATACAGAGACGAAAACTCCCATCCTTTTTCTTAACGAACATCACTGGTGCTCCCCATGGTGAACTGCTTGGTCGGATGAATCTTTTGTCCGTGAGATCCTCTAACTGCTTCTTTAATTCTGCCATTTCCGCTGGCGCTAGCCGGTAAGGGGCCTTTGAAACAGGGGTCGTCCCTGATTCTAACTCGATAGTGAAATCATCTCCTCGTGAAGGTGGCGGTCCGGTCAGTGGCTCAAAAACATCTGCATACTCGCATGCTACTGGAATTTCCTCCAAATTAGGGGCTTCTTCTTCTCCAGCCATAGAGATAGTCGCTAGATATGCTTCACATCCTTTCTCCATCAGGTCCGTGGCATGAATCATCGAAATTATCGGAACTCCGGAATCTGACTTCACTCCTTGAAACTTTATCGGAGCGAATGTAGGCTCGCGTTCTTTTGCAATCCATGACAACTTGGTAGTGTGTCAACCAGTCCATTCCAAGGATTACGTCATAATGGCCCAACTTCATCTCCACTAGACTCCATGGTACATTCGCTCCTTCTACGACGACTGGTACATCCTTATGCACACCCCTAGACCTCACCGGTTCAGTCCCGGCAGTCTCAATCGTTTTCGACTCCGGCATGAAATTTCCAGTAAAAGTCCAGTACTTAGTTAACCTTGGGCTCACGAAACTATGTGTGGCACCAGTGTCAAACAAAGTAAAAGCTGCGACTCCTCCTACGGAGACCGATCCTACACGATTTTTTTTCCCACTTAAATCTAAGTATGCATTTTCCATTTACACACAGATTCTCAACATCACGACTAAATTTACTCAAAACAAAATTACGTACCAGCGATCGGTGCTGCTCCCTCGGCATCTTCCAGAGCATACACTCGAGCTCCCACAGCTTGTATCCTAGCTGCTGGTGCTAGTAACGCACCTTGCGTATGCGCTACTGGCTGACCCGGATTCCACATGCACTCCTTCGCATAGTGTCCTTGCTTCCCGCAACGGTGGCATGCGGTGTTTCTGGGGAGTTGATTCCCCGTGGAGCGACAGTACTTCCCCATATGACCGTCTCTCCCACAACCCGTACATTTGAGAGGTGCACAACGTCCCAAATGCTTCTTTCCACAACGATGGCACACCTGGACACTGACAACTGTCCTTCCCGAATTCATGTCATCCCAACTCCTTTTTGGTACCTCTGGAGCACGGAATTTCTGAACATTAGCACCTCTGATCCTCCTCCGCTCTTTTATCAGAGATTCTTGATTAGCAGCTGATTCCACTAGCTCCCCCAAACTGTCAAACCTTCTGATTGAACATCTCTCCTTCAGCTCCATCCTCAGACCTTTCATGAACTGACGGACTAGATCAGCCTGGGTAAAATATTTCCTGGAAAACCTCCTCAGTCGGTTGAACTCCTCCTTGAAATCTCGCACGCTAAGATCCCTTTGACGAAGGTCCTCAAAAGCGCTTTCCATCTGGTCTCTAGCCTCTGGCGGAAAGTACTCCTTGGCAAACTCCATCCGGAAATCATCCCATGTCAACTCATAGTGTCCACGGGCTTCTTCTTCCACACCTTCCCACCATATCAGTGCCTCGTCCCTAAGGTACTGTACGGCCAACTCCTTACGGTAACCTTCTGGGCACCTCATGGATTCGAAGTTTCGTTCCAACTTCTTCCTCCAATTATCAGCATTGATAGGATCAGACCTTCCTCCAAACAGCTCTACTCCCATGTCCTTCATATGCCTCATGGCTTCATAGTAGGCCATTCCTTGCGCATACACTGGCCCAGGTGGCGGTTGAACATACTGAGGCTAAACATACATCGGAGGTGGCATATTCTGCGGTTGAACGTACACTGGTGGCGGCTGAGGTAACACAGGTTGCGCTAACGGCTGCTGAACATTTCTCAGGGGTTGCACAAACTGCTGCTGTGGTTGTCCATTCTCTGGTGGCACTTGGTGTTGTTGTCCTTGGGCAAACACTGGAGGATTCACTGGTGGGTTTGGTCCATTCTGGAGGTTTCCATACCTCTCCTGGTAACGCCTCAACTCTTCCAAGGCAGCTTGGACTGCTAGTGGCATCACCAATTCTCCGATCTCAACTTGGTTCACGTCCACTGGGTTTACGTGGTTCACATTCACACTTCCGGTAGTGGATTCACTCGCTGTCTGACCTTCAGCGGAGATCCCAGCTCTGGCTACAGCGTTTCTCGTCCTTGGCGGCATCTGAAAGAACGAAACATGCAAGGTAAATCAATCCGGTCCTGTAAAGACTGATATTCCTGCAAATAAAAATAACACAAACCGGAGAGCTATTCTAGGTGGTGGTTTTATAATTTTGAAAAATCCCCATTTGAAAACTTTGAAAACCGATTTTTTCCTAATCCCACTAACCTAGAATTTTATCTCTCACTACTCGTAACCATGCTCTGATACCACTTTGTGAACACCCGATCCCGCCTTCCTATTCAAGGATCCTGACGAACCGGCCTGACACCTTCGACCCCGTCGCTGGTTAAATGCGACGTGTCGGCTTTAACATTATTCTTACCACATTTCTAAAGTCTCATTTTATTCCATTAAATAATTAAAGTCTAACAATTAATTCATAACTCAAAATGAATAAATAAACCGAAATAAAACCAACGATTGTCTTTTTAAAAGTAAATGACTGAAGTTCTCAATAAATAAATAAAACTGATTCCCAAAAATGGCGCACCACGCTGGAACTACTCGTCCAGCTCCACATACTCGTCCTCATCGGACTCACCTGAAAAGAAGAGAGAGGGATGAGTAATTTGGATTACCCAGTGAGAACTAAACCTACACTCTCAACACATTCAACCGTTTCATTCCAATATGCCAAGTCTAAATCTACGCACGTATCAAACATAACGCTCTACCAGCGCACAATCACTCTACAAGCAAAGGAACTACTCAGGCTCACTGGCCGTCTCATATTTGGCTCACCGGCCTTTTCTCGTAACCTGGTTCACTGGCCTAGAGCACGGGATAGCTCCTTTTAACCCCGTTGGAAGCCTATCAGCCCTGCTGAAGTCGGGTCCATCAATCAAATCGTACCACTGGTTCCTTCGCAGTGACGATGACCTCATTTCTAAACTATGCTACAAGCATTATCCACACAACCGGGTGATAAAACAAGGATGCAGGTTATTCATCTAATGCGTTCCTAATCCATTTCCATTCAGCAAATGCTATCAAACAATATGCACACTGAAAACATGTCCGTACTCCGTAACACGCCCTAACCTGAATAGATCTAGACTCAACACACTAAAAGGAAACAACTAAATATATAAAAAAGCCTAGATCTAATCCTCACCTTTGATTTTCTGCAGATCTGACGAAGGAGAACGAATCTAGAAGACGACGAGAAGGCGGTGGTGCTCGGCGGCTCCTCCTCGGCTCCGGCAAGGCTCGCGGCGGACTTCCGGCGAACTCCGGTGAACTCCGGCGAACTTCCGGCGAACTTCGGCGAACTTCCAGCGAACTCCGACAAACTTCCGGCGAACTCCGGTGGTGGGTGGTCGGCTCTTTGGCGACCTCCCTCTCTCTCTCTCGGACTCTTTCTTGTTGGTGTGGAGATTTGAGAGCTCCCCTCTCTTCTTTATATAGGAGGAAGGATGGAGGGTCCTTGGGAGAAAGTTCCGATGTGGGACAAAAAGAAGGAATTGGGCTTGAAAGATAAATGGCCTGGGTGTGGGTATGTGTATGTTACAATTATTATTTTTCACTAAGAACCACATAATTAGCTCTTATAATATCTATTGAAATATCCAAATCAAAGTTAGATTTAAAAACTTATCCTTTTATTTTGTTGATGAATCCCATGGTTTTTTTTATCATTATGAATAACATAGTTTTTTTTAATCACCATGAATCGCGTAATAAACTTTTGTACTATCTACTGAAATATCCAAATCAAAGTTAGATTTAAAGAATTATCCTTTGATTTTTGTTTCTATGACAAACATTGGGTAAGACAGTGCTTCACAAGATAATTAGTTCTCTTGTGTATCAACTAAAAAGTTTAATTATGATCAAATACAAATAGAAGAAGGAAAACTGAAAAAGAACTAAAAGAAATTTGTTTCAAAAAAAGTTTCCGGATAACAACCCGCGCGATGTACTCACCTAGTATTTAATCTATTAAAACAGAGTGCTAGTTTGTATCCAAACATGAAAAAATAAAAATAAATATATTCTTATCCTGGATAACTTTTAAACTTTAGATTTTTGTGAATAATTATTCCCTTTTTCCAAACAGTTGAATTTTGTTCAATTAAAAATTCATTTAATTAATCTGATTCAATTAAAGATTAATTTTTTCAATTAATTAATCTCTCTATATATATATATTAATTTTAATTAATATTAGAAAAATTTAGACTATGCCAGAAATAAAATAAAATATTTAAAATTATAAATAAAATCGATTATTTCAAAAATATGTAAATTAAATATTTCAAAAATACTTTAATTTTTTATTATTATTTTGTTACGAAAATAGTATTAGTTATTTTGAATTTTTGAAATTCGATTATGCCAAATAATTTAATAATCAAAATTTTTTGAATGATACATATTCAAAATTAACAATTTTCATTGAAAGATAATATTAAATTTTGAATTTAATGTAGATTTTCTGAGATTTTATCAACAGTTACAAACAAAATAGTCAGAATTAATAACAAAATATGTTTACTTCTAAATTTAAATCTTATTAATACAATCAGATTTATAATTGAATATTTTTCAAACTGAAAAATGAATATATTATTAATTAGATTTGCACAACCATAAATTTTATCATGCATATGGACAACATTTGGTTACTAATACAGATTCAATATTTGTTATTTACATATATAAAATGATTAATATTTTAAGAATCACACAATTTTAGAAATTATTAATTTATAATTAAATTCGAAATGCAAATCTAATTAATCTTGGTAAGATTGTCCAGATTATGTTAATATT
>PKML01043807.1:12339-177838 GCA_002933935.1 Eutrema yunnanense | reverse complement strand
CTATTGTTTGTCTAAGGTGGTCTCTAATCTTCCCTTATATATATATATATATATATATATATATATATATATATATGATTTTAAATCATCAAATCGAGAATGTTCACACGTAAAAAAATTAACACAACTGTTCACTTTATGTTAAAAGTGATTGACGAAGGTGAAATAATATTTTCTTTACAACAAACATGTTTTTTACCACTGTGCGAAGAAAATATTTTTTAAAAAACATTTCCGGTTGTTTCGGTAGACGGAAACGGAAATTTTAGAGCAGACGTCATTTTCATTCTGTACATGCCATATAATGAATTAGTAACTGCATCCAATTTTCAAAAAAAAAAACCAAATTTTGATTTTTAGAATGAAATATTTACGGAATCTCCATCAATAGGATAAAACCTTCTTCCATGGTATTCCATAAAACTTTATCATTTTTATAATTTCTTTCCTATGATGGGACGGAAATTGACTTAACAAGTTTTATCCTTAAGCAATGCTGCAAGTGCACAGCAAACACAATAGTAATTAAGAGATCAAATCCACATATATTTGAGTGTTGTTGGTTTCTATTAATTTCTAAGTTGTGTCTACACCTAATCGGTTTTAGGAGGGGGGGGGGTTGTGTATCACGATTTTGTAGCTAGGAATTTTAAATAAACTAAACGAGAAAGTAAAAAAGCAAGTAAATAAAGCGAATGAGTAAAGCGAGGTTGTAAACAATTAAATGAAACGTTGGGTAATCGAGAACTCTCTAGGGATCATAATCGATAACAACAAGTAAATAGTTAGGGTTTTTAGCGACTGAGTCGACTATCGTTCTAGAACTCGAATCACAGAATTATGGCTAGCCTACTGTCATAGAACTAACCAACTATTATCTATCTACTCGACCAGTCGCTTTCGTCGCTGGCCGCACAGGAGATAACGCAAGATTGAATAGGTTCGTCAACGCTCACAACGCCCTATAAGTATACTTTTGTATCTTATAGTACGACTGCTCGTTTCATTCTAGTTCAAACACTTAGATTCAACACTTTCGTAGCTCTAAATTACCTAGGTTCAGTTGAAAGGTGATTAATCAAGCAAACATGCATTAACAATAAGAATAAACAAAAAACTGTAATTGAAACCCTAATCTAAAAACCTAGATGTTATTCGATCATGAGAGCCCCTTTCGAGAACTCTATACCCAACAAGGGAATTACTCAGACATAGAGGAGCTTAACATCATCATTGGTTGATAAAAACAATAAAAAAAGAGATGAAGAAAACCTTCTTTATTGAAGAACACAAGTCGAGAAATCTTCTTTACAAATCGATGAACAAAAGTAAAACCGGCTAAAATAAAAATTACTCTCTGTCTAAAGTGTGAAAGAGATCCTAATAAAGACCTAAAATCATGTATTTATAGTCTTCAATTCTTCGGGGACATTTATGCTTTCGAGATTAAATGACAGAAATGGCTTTGGGATTGAAACGGGATCGATTTGGTCACACATGGGATAGCCGTAGCCCGCGGGTGTGTCTTCTTTGGCCGCGATGGTGACCCTCATGGCCGCGGTCATTAGGCATTACCACAGTTACGGTTAATACGGTTAAGGTTTTTTAACCACCGGTTACAGTTATAATTTTTTTAACCTTAACCTTAACTATTTAATATACGGTTAAAACGATTACGGTTAAATATGAGTCTAGTTAATACGGTTATGATTAGACACCGTTACGGTTACTTAATATCAATAAACGGTTAATATCACGATTTATAATTAAATAATTATATATTCTTATAAACTATAATAATATAAAATAAAAACTATCTATTTTGATGATGGCCACTATATTTTAATTATCATTTTAAAATACGTTTGAATTTTTTTTATTTGGCTCCATTATGAGATTTAGTTCTATAAGTTTTTTTTTGTATATATGTGTACATTAAATTTGAAAAAACATTTTGCCTCCAAATTTTTTGTTTGCCTCCAAAATTTTGGTATAGTCGATATATATCTTTAGCCATTAAAAAATAGTTATATACATAATACATGAAAGAATATTAAGAAACTCATTGAATATTAAAAAAATATAGTTAGCGTAAAAAAATACAATTTGTTTATGTGTCTTGCTTGATAAACTGACTAGGTTGTGTGTTTTATCACACAATGACACGTTTTAAAAAAAAATATTTGTTTCACTATAAAACAGTTTTGCTTGAGAATTAGTTATATTTGTTAGAAAAAAATGTCAAATAGTTCAACACATTCCGATTTTAGTTGTAATTAATCTAATTTTTAATTAGATTTGAAATTGGTGTTTGATAATTAATCTCAATTTATTTTTACAGAACTAATTATAATTATTAGTATATATAATTTTATTTTTTAAACGGTTACGGTTAAGGTTTTAACATTGCGGTTAACCAACGCTTTTGATATGCTTACGGTTAATTAACGATTACGGTTAATAATTTTTTTTAACTATAAATAATATATTTTTACGGTTAAAAGTTACGGTTTTTAACCGTCTTATACGGTTATGGTCTGGTTACGATTTAAAAATGGTATGGTTACTGTAACGCCCGTGTTCCGGAAGAGTTAATTATTGTGGAGGAATAATTAATTCGGGTTGTTCCGGGGGGCAGTATCGATCGATACTAGTGGGCATCGATCGATACCAGCCGGGTTTTCTCGTAGTTATCTTCTTCTCTATCTTCTTTCGAGTATAAAAGTTATCCTTTGGGAGGATAAGTCGAAAAGGCTGGAGAAAGAGAGAAAGAGAGGGAGAAGGAGAGAGCGAGAAGAGAGGTAAGCTTTGTGAAGCTGAGATCTTGCGAGATCGAGAGGAGGAGAGCTTGTGAGAAGCTCGGAGGAGAGCTTGAGAGAAGCTTGGCTGGGGCGTGAGCTGTTGAGAAGAGGAGAGGTCTTCTAGAGCTCGTTCCATCGTTCGTAAGGTGAGTTGGGACCAAAGGTTAGCAATTGAGCTTGTGTGTTTGTTGTTAAGCTTGATTGGTGTGTTGTGTGTGTGGTCCTGGCGAGTTCTGGGTGAGTTCTCGCGGTGGTTGTGGTGAATCGCAGGGAGTATCGATCGATACCATGCGAGTATCGATCGATACCGGTCCTTTGGCGGTGGTCTCGAGTTCTGTGTGGATAGACTCGAGGGTAGGCTATCGAGGTGATAGGCTTGAGTCGTGTGGCATCGATCGACACCAGGTGTGGTGTTGGGTGTCGATCGATACCAGGCCTTGGTGGGGTCTCGTGTGTTGTGGGGTATCGATCGATACCATGTGTGTATCGATCGATGCCGGTTGTGGCTTCGTGCCGGGAAGTTTTAATTGTGTTAATTAATTCTTGGTTTGGCTATTTAATATTGCTGTGTTGTTGCTTATTGATAGCCTGTTGTTGGGATGATCAATCTCACTCAGCATTTGGTTAGCCAAATGTTGATGCATCACTTTTGTCGATGCAGGTAAAGATGAGGCGTGATCGTGGAATCGAGGCGGCGAAGAGAGGGATGATTAGGACCCGGGGCTTGCTTTTGTTGTTGGGCATGGATCGACACCATGGGGGTATCGATCGATACCAGTTGTTTCTGTTAATCGTTAGCTTGTTTAAGCTGTAGTACTTGTGTTGTACTGTTGTTGTATATTAATTAATGTGTAATTATTATGATTGTGTATGTTTAATTATCTATGCAAAAAAAAAAATGCGGTCCTTTCAGTTACGGTCCGAAATACGGTAACGGTTCCATTTTGGTCATGCTTAGCGGTCGTGCTCCTCCTGGCCGCGAGCGTAGTGCTTCCAGCCGCGGCCAAAGGCTTCTCTGCTTGGCTCGTTTCTGGTTCAAGGCAGCTTCATCTGTCTTTATGGCTTTAAGAATATTTGGAGATCTAACCATTGAAATGTCTCCAAACGAATTGCATTTGAAAGCTGGTTGTCTCTTATGTGTTGTGCCCAAATTTGGGGATGATCAGACTGTGAGAAGGTCTTCTTTTATTGCAAGACTTCTGATGGTTCAAGTTTATCCAAAAACGTATTTTTGCTTCGAAATACACTCTTTTATCCCAAGTTACCTGAAATGTCTTTTAAAATTCTAAAAGATGGAAATCACTTGAAAACCATTGAAAAAGAGGTTAAAACACCTGCAAAAAATATTAAAATGATCCATAAAAATTATCAAAAATCGGTGTTATCACTCTACCATAATGCGAGAACCATGCTATCTAATCTATTAAAACAGAGTGCTATTTTGTGACCAAACAGGAAAAAAAGTATTTAAAACTATTTCTATCCTGGATAACTTTTAAACTTTCAATTTTTGTGGATAACTATTCTGTTTCCAAACAGAATAATTTTGTTCAATTAAAAATTATTTTTTTGGAGATAAACATTTCTTAGCTTGAACCGTATAATTTTGTTAAATTAAATTAAAGATTACTAAATTATCATATTAAATTAAAACGATTATTATATAGATTAAAACAATTCTCTAAGAATATTACAATCCTCACACTACAAGAAAACACAGTTTTTGCGACCTACAAAAAGAGTCACAAAATGGTAGCAAATGATACATTTACGACCATTTTGGGACCAAAAAAACAGTCGCAAATAAACGGTCGCAAAATGCAGTAGTCGCATAATGATCGCAAATTTACGATTTCTTTGTGACCACAATATGTCGTCACATATAAACGACTATTTTGACACTGAAATTATTAGTCGTAATATAAATACTGATATGTGACTCCTAATATGAAATTTAGAGAATGATTTGGGACGACTACTATAAAAAAAAAAAAAAAAAATTAAAATTCCATAATTTGAAAATTTCAATTCCAAAATTCTAAAATTAAAATAGAATTTGAAATTACAAACTAAATTTCGATTCAATAATTCCAAAATTAAAATTAAAATTGAAATTACAAACTAAAATAGAACTTGAAATTACAATTTCCACGCCTCTTGGCCGCCGGGAACGCAAACCAACGAGGCAGCCTCGCGGGCAGTCTCCGCCTTCTCCTCAAGCTCTCTCAGCTCCACCAAGATGTGTCCTAGTTTCATTGCACTTTTTGCACTGCAGAAACATACGAAAGAGAAATGAGTAAACGACAATCCGAAATATGCAAATCGGTTCCCTAAACCGTGAACCCACTACCTCACCTGTATACGAGAGGAATAATTGTGAAACCCACATCTGCAAATCCAGTCACCGCTCCTCCATTCTTTAAGAACCGAAGCTTGATTTGCAGAATTAGAGAATGCAAGTAAAGAACGAGGTTGATCGTCGACTGGCTCGATCGGGTCCACGGGAGAAGTAACTGAGATGAGTCTGAAGGCTGACAATGCTGCTACTTCCTTAGGTTGTCTGCACTTTTGCACTTTTCTCGTGATGCATAATTGTTGTTAGTGCAACCTATTGCCACACCACACACCCAAACACAAAACGTAGCACGAAGAAGATACGAACGCACACCACACCCACCAGCAATTTCCATATACCACATAACACAGAACACACAAAAACAGCTCAACCTAGTTATAAGTAAAGGCCTAATCCACAACTCTAATCTAATGAATCATCAAATGGAAAGGGCATTTGAAAATGGTTTCTTTGACTCAGAGTTATACCTGCCATCTTCGAACAAACCGTGCAACTACGCCTGTCCACAAGTAAACAATCAACCTGGAATCAATTCTAAAGACTCGAGCTTGTGTTATACGAAATCGAAGAATATGAAGTTACCTGAAGCTATAGCTGATGCAGAACTGAGCTTGGATTCAATTTTAGGGGAGGCAAGCACCACCGACAGCCTCGCCGCCATAAACGAAAAGAGCCACCGACCCAAGTAGACAGACCACGACGATGGCTCACGATAATCCCCGTAGAAATGGATTACGAACGTACAGAAGAAAAGAGAATTCTAATTTTGATAAAGCTTCTAGCTTTCTCGCTCAATCTGGGAAATCGAAGCCTAGATTTCAAATTCCATACAAGGAATCCAGATCGGGAACAATCCGGAATCCCGAAGCCTAGAGATCGCGATAGATCTCTCTCTCTCGAGAGAGAGGGGTAGAGATAAATACCTGAGTATGAGGAATTGTGGTTGAGAGACCACCTTGGCCTCTACTTGCTTTTGCCTTGGGAAGTATTATCGGAGATTGAGAGAGTTTCAGAGATTGAGATCGACAATAGAAGGGAAGAGAAAGAGAAAGGAAATAACTTCAATTGGTCGCAAATAGGAAAAATAGGAGGGATCAGTTGCCCCTATTTCATCAAAAAATTCATAAAATTTGAAATGGTCGAAAAATTATCTTAAAGTGGTCGCAAAAGTGAGACTGTTTTATGACTATACTTAATAAATCACAAATCTATGCCCTAAACCCTAAACTTTCAATTATTTTTATTCTAAATATTAATTTGCAATCATTCTTATTCTAATTCTAACACTAAAACTCTCTATTTAAACAGTAAACTAAGATATGGTAAATAAATTTTTTAAAATTTCTATCTTAAAAATTTTTATCTTTCAAAATCATTCCATATAAAACACATATACACTTACTACATTTTTGAGAATATACAAACATAAGTTTAAAAAATTGGAATTTAAAAGTTTTTTTCTTTGTTATAATGATTATGTGTATATTGTAGTTCAAATCTATGTAAAAACGTACAAATTAACATATTTACAATCCAATATTGATGATTTTAAAAACAAATCGAGTAGAGTTGCTAAACGGTCGTAAATTTGGGACCCGTTTGTGACTACTATTAAAAAAAATCGAGTGGAGTTGCTAAACGCTCGCAAATTTGAGACCCTTTTGTGACTACTATTAAAAAAATCAAGTGGAATTGCTAAACGGTCCCAAATTTGGGACCTTTTTGTGACACTTTTTTAAAATCAAAAGCATTTACCCTAAACCCTAAACTTTAAGAACCTAGAAGGTTTGAATATGACTTTACAATGACTCTGTGTATATAGCAGTCCAAATATATGTTAAAACTTATAAATTAACATATTTACAATTATATATTGATGAATTTATTTGAAAAATTCGAGTGAAATTGCTAAACCGAAGCAAATCAGTCACAAATTTGTGACTACTTTTGCGACTACAAAGTAAGACTACAAATCAGTCACAAATTTGCGACCCTTTTGTGATTACTATGTTTCGTCGTTAATTGCTTTAAAAATCGACTGGAGTGGCAAAACCGAAGCAAATCAGTCACAAATTTGGGACTACTTTTGTGACTACAAAGTCATACTACAAATCAGTCACATATTTGCGACTCTTTTGTTACTCCTCTGTTTCGTCATTAATTTGCGACTGTTTTGTCACTGCATTATGAGTAGTCGCAAATTAGTCACACTTTCGTCCCACATTTTTGTGACCAAAAAAAGAATCGCAAAAAATGGTCACAAAAAATGGTCACAAAAACTGTGTTTTCTTGTAATGTCAGATTATCAATTATATGAAAAATCAATTTTTTATTTTTTTTTAATCAATGTATAACTGTTTTCGACGAAGAAATCGAGGGATAAAGCGTTGAACTGTGATGGCCTGTTGAGGATGAGGTGAAACACGGACGAATATGTGTTCTTGCGAACGATTTCTAGGGTTTTGTATGACTCCATAGCCTCGATTTTGAAATTTGGTGATGATAAGATTAAAGAGATTCGAGGTTTGATGAGGAATCATAATTTTTTTTGTTTGAATGGTTAGCAGGGATAATTGGAAACGGTTAAGGTGAACCGTTTCCGATTATCAATTTGATGAACCAATGAAACAAAACTTTTCAACTAATAGGAGTCAAACTTAATGAAAAAACACCGTGTAGATGGCTGATTTTTCAAAATGTTTTAGATTGTTTCGTTTTTTTTAATAGATAACTATATTCTAATCCGCGCATTTGTGCGGGATAATATTTTTTATAATTAAAATTTGTAATATATAAAGTGTAAAATGAGAAATCTGGAAACGGAGTCATAGTGTGGAGACATCTAAAAAGATGAGATACTTTTTTAGGGGAAATATATCGTTTTAATACTATTTTATTTGAAAAAAATATCCATATATGAAAAATAATGGTCATATTTTAAATATAAAATATTTATGATGAATTATAGGTGAAAATGATATAATATTTATGTTGATTATATAATCTATTTATGATTATGCTTTATTCGCAAATTAATAGCAAAACAATGGATAAGAATCCGAATGGATAATTCAGGTATTAAAAATATATTTAAAATAAAATATAGAACTGAAAATATATATAACAAAACGGGTCGGAAAATTTGGATAGCTAAAATCACTAATATTGAATCATACATGTCATACCAAAAATATATTTTTCCATACAAAATAGAAAACATAAAAAACAAATAAAAAATTGTCGCATGCCCTCATTGTGGATTAAAATTTTAGAAAACTATATAATATACTCTATAGCCAAAAATAAAATTGTTAACATATCTCAAACTTTTACATCCACAAAATATATTTTGTCCAAAAAATAGAACTAAACATCATAAAACAAAAATTAAAACTTACTCCCGTTCTAGGGCGGATTAGAAAACGATTATGTCAGCATAATGAACTCTCGTTACTTTTCATATTGAACTCCCTAACTAGGGCGGATTAACAAAAACAAATTATATCTAAATACCAAAATAATTATATGTCTCATATGACAAAAATTAAATATACAAAAAATTATATCTAAACACAAAAATAAACGCAAATTATATTACAAATTTTGATTAAAACAAAACAAATTCCCGTGCAGACGCACGGGTGTAGAATCTAGTTATTACTTAAATAATTCATATTTCCGATGGCAAAGGCATATTATTTTTTTCTCAAAAAAAAACTCATTGGCGCAAGTGATAGGAATTTTTTTTTCTGTTTTTGTAGTGACATGATTATTTTTGGTTTTGATAAAAATAATAATTTAAATACTTTTATTATTTATTACATTTAAAATTAAAAAGAAAATAAGAACAAATTTTTGTTTTCTTTTTTCTAATAAACTTTTTAATTTGATTAGATTTTCAATGGTAATAAATAATAAAATAATAATTAAAATTTTAATTAAAAAAATAACAAAAAATAAACCATGTTATCACGTTATAACTTATGAGCTAATTTGAAGTTTTATATGTGAACATTCTTGGTTTAATGGTTTAAAGAGTGAGTGGAATTCAACTGAGATTTAGAGTGTTAATGATTTCTAATTTGATGGTTAAAAATATCACTTTTTATTTGAGTTAATTAGAAGAAAATTTCACTTTTATTTTCGTGCGAATGCTAAGAATATTCTTTTTCATGGCTTAAGAGTATCCTACCTCAATCATCAAGTCATGGATTGTACAGTACAGAACAGATGTGGAAGAGTTCGCGAATGTGAGAGGCATCTGAGTAGATCGTATGTCATCGATCTTAAGCTTCTCTGCAAGTGCCTTTGACATGACATTCACGCTAGACCCTGAATCAACCAGTGATTCCTTGATTTCGACTCCAGAGATGGAGCATGGAACTGAAAATTTCGATGGGTCGTCCCTCTTAGTCAACCGCTTCAGTGGAGGCGGTGTACTTCTGACTTTGGCAAAAAGTGCCTTAATCTCTTCCTAAGTCTCTCTGCAATCTCGAATGTGGCTTAGCAGAGGGCGGCATTCTAGGGATTCTTCTAAAGTGTGTGTAAGTGGAATTCTTCGTACCATCTTCTCAAAGCCACGCAGCTGCTTTGGGGAAATGGGGTCTCTGAGGTGTCTAGGTAATCGAGGGTATGGAACCTTAGGCTTGTAGACACGTTCCTCGATCATCTCTGGTCCTTTCACGGCCTCTGGTTCAGCCTGTGAGAGGTGTCGATCGATACAGGGTTGGTGTCGATCGACACAAGGCTCATGTATCGGTTCTTTAGATTGGTATCGATCGATACTGTCAGATCAAGGTCGGAATCACCTTCTGAAAGGTGTTCGAGATTTCCTGCACTGGGAGAGGTGATGGCATTGACATATTTGTTCTGTGCCTGAGTCGCATTTCCTTTCACAGCTGCTGCAGTTTGAGCAACCTATGTTTCCAGCATCTTCTGATGAGTATCGAGGGCGTCGATCCTTCCACTCAGATCCTTGTACACAGCATCTATCTTTCCATTGAGATTCACTATGAGCTGCTGCTGTCCTTGAACCAGCTGTTCAAACATAGCCTCGATCTTGCTATCTGGGAGCTTAGCAGGTACATGCTGATAAAATGAATTCCCATAGTTCCTGACATACCCACTGTTCTGAGATGGTTTCTGGCCAAACTGATTCGACCCTCCTTGCTGCGAGTTGTTGTTGAAGTTTTGGTTGTTGTTGAATTGATTTCTCTGACCCTGAAAACCAGAACCACCATTGTAGTTAACATCCTCTACTTCATCCTCGTTGAATACCTCGACGTCTTCAGCAAAGTGAACAACTTTCTGTGTCTTGCCCATCAGAAGAATGTGCATAGAATCCAACTTAGCTTGAAAATCAGCGATCTGTGAACCATCCACGTTACCAACTAGCTTCTTCCGCTCGAAATCAGCATTCTTGGTGCTATTGCTAGACGCCAAGTTCTCAATCAGGACATATGCTTCATCAGGATACCTGGTGTTGAAGTTTCCATTGCTCGAAGCATCCAAAGTCATTTGGTACCTCCAATCAAGTCCTCTAAATAAGAACCCCATCAGCTGAACATCAGAGTATCCATGATGTGGACAGTCTCTCTGATATGATTTGAACCTCGTCCAAGCAGCCTTGAACGCCTCAGTAGGTCCTTGAGAAAATTGTGAGATTTTGTTCCTCAGATCCTCGGATCTTGCATCATCATAAAAGTTGGTCAAGAAAGCAGTCTTAGTTTCCTCCCAGTTAGTCAGCGATCCAGGAGGTAACTGCTTCAGCCAGTAGGTTGCTTCCCCACCAAGAGAGTATGGGAAAAGCTTGCAGAAGAGGTAGTCGTAAAGGACTCCATTTCTCTTGATGCTAGTGACCAAATCCTCGAATCTCTCAACATGATCCATGAGATGCTCGCTGGAAAGACCATGAAAAGGATGCTGTCCCACAAGAGTGTAGTATGAAGGTTTCAGCTCAAAGTCATTCCTTGGGAAAGCAGGAGGACGGATCGCATAGTGATTTGCGTAAAACTGGTCAGGTCTGTTGCACTCACCAATCGTCCTACCACGATTAACCACAGCGTTCTCAGCATTCACTGCGTTCGCGTTCCCAGCGGCATTCCCAGCGACAATAGGAGCAGGTGGAATGATGTTCCCCTCTCCATCCAGACGTTGTCCTCTCTCATTGCACAAACGACCCTCTAGGTCCATGTAGGCACCAGCCTCATCTCGAACCAACTCTACTTGGTTGTTGTTCATCTCTGCTGGTTTCTTTGCCTTTCTATTTGTGCGTTCCACAAGTGCTAGTTGCTCCAATGACAATTGAACTAGCTGAGTGCTCTTGTTCTTTCTGGTTTCACGATTAGGCATGCACCTGAAAACAAGAGTCAAAAACGTTAGTAACTTGTAACACGATGAGTATCGACCGATACCAAGTGGTGTCGATCGATATCAACAAAGAAAAGCGTCGAGTGTCGACCGATACTAGGTATTATCGATCGATACCGACAAGCTTAGTCGAAATTCTCAAACGTAATCTAATGGCGAATTGAGTCCCCGGCAACGGCGCCAAATTTGATATGCTCAAATTTACCCTATTTAGATACTAAAGCAGTAGTTATAGTATAGCTAGGAGTCGAACACAAGGACTCACAGAGACACACAATAGATTATAGATGTGAGAATTACGCTAAGTGATTAATGGTATTGAAAACAGAATGCAAATTAAAACAGTTGTAAATTCAATTGGAGAAAGATAGGTTCAGGGTATTTCTCAGGGAATCACTGAATGCAGATAACTTAACTAACATGATTCAGATTTAGCACGGTTCTTGACCTCAAATCACTAAGATATAGTTAACCAACTTTCGTTGCGAAAACTATCTAAATCTAAATCCTAGAAATTCCAAATTCCTTTGTGAATCCTAAAGTCTAAATCAGCTTTTTAATCAGATTTGATATGTTCACAAAACAACTAAACCAAATTCCTTTGCGAATAGTTATTTTGCTCACCTTAGGTTCTATCAGGTAATTAATCGCACTTTTGTGCCTAATCAATTATCCTAAGATCTAAGTTCTAGGTGATCAATCTAGAATTAGCTTTGCAAACAACCTATGGTGAAGAACTAATTCAGATAGTGAATCCTAGTAACAAATCAATCTAGCATTCAGAGAAAACCCTATTGAGAACCCTGAACCTAACAAGGGATCTACTCAGACATGGAGAATGAAACAATTAACATAACTAAATAAATCATCAATATAATAAATAAAAGTAGAGTAAAACAGGGGTTCGAAATCTTCTCTCAGACAAACAGAGTTCTGACTTGTCTCCCCTCTCAAAAGCTCTCTCAGAAATCCTAAAATCAAAGTAATGAAAAGCACCACAACCAAAGTGGTTGTAAAACCTAGTTTAATAGTCTTGTAAATATTAAACTCTTCTGGGCAAGTTCTGCAATTTCTTCAGACTTCATTAAAAGTCGCGATTTATAATCTGCTTCGATGGGTGTCGATCGATACCAGGGGGTATCGATCGATGCTTGACGCTTCAATCGGGTACTTAGTCACTAGACTTCAGTTTTGCTCCAGAACGCTCCATAAAACTCCAATATCTCCAATAATGCTCCAAATGTGCTAAAACCTGTAAAAGACTCTATAATAGAATAAAGACTCAATAAAGCGAACTTACATCATGACTTAAACAGGGTAAAACCATGATATATCAAATGGAGATTCGATCGAATATAAGGTAAAATACAAAGGGGCCTCAAAACCATTTTCTAAGGCTAGAGTTCTTCTTACTCCAGAGCTGAAAGAGAAATGACAAGAGTTTGTGGAGAACATGATGAGCAGGACTCTGACACTCGTAATGTCAAGTTGTGGAGCCTGTTTCGCTGCAAGCTCTCATTCTCATCCGGACTGATCGTCCGTGAAGTCAAGCTCGTGACGTTAAACGAGCGCTGAGTGGGAGGCAACCCACTGGTAAGTCTGTACATACGAGTCTTTCATTTTTTCTAGTTTTGTTTTGTGTTTCGTTGTGTCACGTGAATCAGATTCGAAGGTCTCGTATCGATCGATACCACCTGGTGTCGGTCGATACTCGTTGTTAAACGTCCACATTTTGAACCGACCTCCGTGTGGCGAGAAAATCATTCCATACACTCAGTATCGGTCGATACCCACTGGTATCGATCGACACTCCTCGCGCAGGTGAGTTTCCTATAAACCCTACGGTTTTTTCCTTTTTCTCCCACCGCCTCCATCGCTCGATACATATACCAAAACCTAAACTCTTAAAATCACAAATCTTCGTTTCTCAACGGATTTGAGTGATTTTTGTGGCTATACTGCTCAGATTTTCGTGCTCTATCTCATTCTCCCACTCATTCTCACGATCCACAAGGTATGAATTACAAATTCTCATCTTTTCAATCCGAAAACCAAGGTTTGATTTTCGACTTTTAGGCTCTTAGAACTTGTTTTGCTGGATGATTATCACTTGTTTTATGTGTTCTAGACCTACTCGAACCTTACCTTACACTCGATTACACTTGGTTTACACTTTTGGAGTTTTCGGATTCTTGTTCTTCGTTGTGATGCTCGATACCTGTATCAGCATCGATCGATACCACATTGGTATCGGTCGATGCTGACTGTTTCACTTGGCCGAGATGCTGTGTTTGATAGAGATGTTGGATTTATGTTGTGTTTTGTGTTTGTTGTTGACGCAGATGGCACCTAGGAAGAAAGCACGCACTAACACTGCATCAAGCTCTAACCCGCCATTGAAAAAGTACCAGTTGGGTGATCGAGTCGAGTTCTTCCGTAACGGGGTTTGGACACCAGGATCAGTTATCGCCTGTTATACCCAGAACCGCTACAAGGTTCAGACCGCCAACTCCACCGATTTCACAACGGTTTTCAGTACCAACTTACGCGACGCACAATCTGAAGCTCCTACAGCTTCATCACCCGTGCCTCCTCATGCAACAGTTCGTTCTCCATGGCCTAAGATCAGTGAGAAGGCTAGGATACGTTTGAGGGATGATTACGAGGGCTCAGATAAGGAGATTACAGAGAGCAGAGCTTGCACCCATAGGCCTATTTCCGAGGAGTGGGACGATTATTACTCAATCTTCTACAACGCATGGTAGGAGGTTGATGTGCGCCCCACTCGGTTTATTGATACGCACACTATGCGTCATCTGGGTTTTGACAGGGAGCTTGATGGATTGATCCGCAAGATCGGATTGGGGACGATACCTGCACGACAATATGACATATACCCTGACTTAGTTCGCCAATTCCTTGCTTGTGTCCGCGTCTACTACACGGGTGAACCTCCAGTGACTGCGCAGCAAGGTGTTCTGACCTTTCTGATTCGCGGTGTGCGATATAGGATATCTTTTCAGGAGCTCTGCGATATATATGGGTTTCACCGGGACTTCTAGAAGTGCGAGCTTCCTCGCAAGTTCCTGGATATTGAGGCATCCTGGTCTCACTTTGGGCATGGAGTCTATGACAGCAAGACCACTACACAGATGGATGTGCGCCATCCTGTCTTGCGCTGCCTTGTGCGGATCCTGAGTAACACACTGTTGTGTAAGATGGAGCCAAACAAGATGAGAGTTGCTGAGCTGATCGTTCTGTCTATTAGGATTGGTGATCTCATTTCTGATGAGAAGTATGAGTAGCCAGAGTTGGATCTCGCGGTTAACTTAGGAGCTGTATTCGCACACCACTTGGAGTCGCTGAAGGCTAAGCCTTTTACGGGACGCGGCAAGATTTCCAGGACTATAGTTCATAAGAATACAGAGTCAGTGGGCATTCTTCTCACTCCTATCTTCTTACACCTAGGCATCAGCACCTCTAGCTGTTCGATCGTGACTTCCCGCGAGCTTATGGACGAGGCTCACTTGGAGCACCTGCGTTGGCTGAAGCCTCACAGGCGTTGGGTTTTAAGCACTTCTGTTGGGGACTATCTGGTTCAGCTCCCGAACACTGATCTGACCGACATAGGCGGTGACCCTGCTCAGCTACTTTTCGCACCCGCTGATGATGACATGGAGCCTGCACCAATCACTAGGCGTCGAGGCTCAGCCACTAGAGCCCAGCCACCTCCAGTTAGCCCTGCTGGGGGTCAACCGAGACACGAGCCATCTCCCATTGTTGCTGCGTTTTCTCTTCCTCCACCACCTGAGATAGAGATGGACCCTTTTCAGAGATACGTTGTCACGAGTCTGCAGACCATCTGGACCGCGATCTCACGCTGCCGCTGCATGACTGACACTGATGCTGGTCCTTCGTCTCACCGTCCTGTTTCACCACACTCACCTTCGGGAGAAGGACCATCTGGTACTGCTGGCGATGACTCTGACGCCACTGAGGACGATTAGTCCTCCTTCTATCTGATTTTCACGTTTGTTTTTCTTTTCTTTTTCCTTTTTCTTTTTATTTTCATTTGAACTTTTGTTTCTTTTATGTTTTTGGATCTATGGATATATGCTTCTATGATATTTTGTTGCACCTAACTTGTGTTTGAGTGGTCTAACAGTGCTTACATTTAACACCTTGATCGTTTGACATATTTTTGGAGTTACATCTGACCTTAGACGTTGACATCAAATTCGCCTGAGTTTCGATCGTTACCCTTTGGTATCGGTCGACACCCTACGCGAATGAGGGGAGCATCGTATCGACTTAAGCCTGGTATCGCCCGATACCAAGCCGTGTGTCGGTCGATACTCGATGCTCCAGCACGGTAACTTCTTGTTTCTAATAATTCTATTTGATCCACTTATTTTTTTTCACCAACTCTAGGCTAGATAACACTGGGGACAATGTTGTTTAAGTCTGGGGGAGATAGTCACTGACTTTGTTTTTGTTTTTCTTAGAGTCAGTCCGTTTTTGAGTCATTCGTTGTTTTATTGAGTCAAAACTTTGTTGGAGACTGTTATCTTTTTCTTGAATCTTTTGATCTGACCTTGCTTCTAAGTGACCATTGTTACAGAATCAGTTCTAGATCGACTAATGAAAAATCCAAAGGCTAACCAGTTAACCAGAAGACACTCATGTTTCCAGCAAAGTTCCTTAAAGCCTGAGCCAAATTTTTGCACTTCATCGATGTGTTTAGTATCCATAGAGCTTGATTCCTCTTTCGTATCTGACAAAGGAACCCATGTGTTTTAAAATAACGGTAATTCTCTCCATGTTACAATTAATAAGATGCATTAAAAGATGAAATAATTTTCTTCTGTGTAGAGGGTTAAGAAAATTTCCAGCGATCCCATTATTCTACTTTAGAGGGAATGATCACACAGAGGACTGGAAGCGAGGCTAGGATTTTCATATGATGCCATGATTCGCCTACATCCTTTGATACATTGAGAGGGAAGAACCGGGGATTAGGTGGCAAACACCATCAATACTCGCGTCTCATACATTGATTTGTATATGCAGATCTAAAAAAAATATATATATAATAAGAAATAAGTCTGGGAGAGAGAAATAATACCAAAAAGTGTGAAAATGGTGGTTCCTTGTCATGATATTGTATGGGAAAGAATCTAGAAGGTTCTTGATATTAATCACATCGATGAAACTGGCGAGGATGGCTTGATTGAACAATGCTGTGAGATAATGTGTGTAGTCTGGGAAGCTGCGAATGTCTACGAAGTACATGGTGGTTAGATCAAAAAGCTGGTTAGGTGATATGTGGAGCACTAAGGAAATTGGTCATTGCAACGTTTCAAGAACAGGTGAGTCTCTACGTTTTCAAACCTCTTTCTCTGGTTTGGTTTTTTGTTTTTCTTGAGGGCAAGCAAAGGCTAAGTCTAAGGGAGTTGATATATCATGGTTTTTACCCTGTTTAAGCCATGATATATGTCCGTTTTATAGAGTCTTTCTACTATTTTGTAGTGTTTTAGAGTCTTTTACAGGTTTTAGCACGTTTTGAGCATAATTGGAGATATTGGAGCTTTCTGGAGCATTTTGGAGCAAAGCAACGTTCGTGTAGCTGAGTATCCGATTTGAAGCATCAGTGTCGATCGATACTGCATAGTATCGGTCGATACTCACCGAAGCAGACACGACCCGCGACTTTAATGAAGAGTTGAAGAATTGCAAAAATTGCCCAGAAGACTTTATTATTTACAAGAAGCCCCAAAACGTGATTTAAGTTATTTAATAGGATTTAACAGCCACTTTGACGCTACACTTGTTTTAGTTTTACTTTGGTTTTTGTGAGAGAGCTTTTGAAGGGAGACAAGTCTGAAACTCTGTTCGTCGGAGAGAAGATTTCGAACACTTTTGTTACTCTTTCTGTTTTATTTGATGATTTATTTAAACATGTTTATTGCTTCAATTTCCATGTCTGAGTAGATCTCTTGTTAGGTTCAGGGTTCTCAATAGGGTTTTCTCTGAATGCTAGGTTGATGAGTTATTAGGATTCACCATCTGAATTAGTTATTCACCATAGGTTATTTGCAAAGCTAATTCTAGATTGATCACCTAGAACTTAGATCTTAGGATAATTGATTAGGCGCGAGAGTGCGATTAATTACCTGATAAAACCTAGGGTGAGCAAAATAAATATTCGCAAAGGAATTTGGTTTAGTTGTTTTGTGAACAAATCAAACCTGATTTAAAAGCTGATTTAGACTTTAGGATTCGCAAAGGAATTTGGAATTCCTAGGATTTAGATTTAGATAGTTTTCGCAACGGAAGTTGGTTAACTATATCTTAGTGATTTGAGTTCAAGAATCGCGCTAAATCTGAATAATGTTAGTTAGTTTATCTGCATTCATTGATTTCCTGAGAAATACCCTGAACCTATCTTTCCCCAATCGAATTTACAACCATTTTAATTTACATTCTGTTTTCAATACCATTAATCACTTAGCGTAATTCTCACCTATATAATCTACTGTGTGTCTCTGTGAGTCCTTGTGTTCAACCCCTACTTTACTGCAACTACTGCTTAGTACTTTTAGGGTATTAATTTGAGCATATCAGCCATCCCAAATTTTGACACGTTGACCCAAGGCGAAATCCCTTGGCGATGGGTCTGAGCTAGATGCGGTATCAGTGCGTGCTTTCTTCTTAGGTGCCATCTGCATCATCAACAAACACAAAACACAACATAAATTCAACATCTCTCTCAAACAAAGTTCTAAGAGCCCAAAAATGCAAGACTCGACTAGGCCTAGAACACACTAATCAAGTGATAATCATCCAGCAAAACAAGTTCTAAGAGCCCAAAAATCGAAAATCCAACATTGGTTCACGGATTGAAAAGATGAAAATTCGTCATTCATACCTTGTAGATCGTGAGATTGAGTGAGAGAATGAGATAGAGCACGGAAATCCGAGCAGGATAGACACAAAAATCACTCAAATCCGTTGAGAAACGAAGATTTGTGATTTTGAGAGAGGGAGTTTCGGTAAATGTATCGAGCGATGGAGGCGGTGGGAGAAGAAAGCAAAAACTGTAGGGTTTATAAAGAAACTTACCTGCGCGTGGAGTGTCGATCGATACCAGTGAGCGTCGATCGATACTGAGGGTGTGGAATGATTTACTCGCTCACGGAGGTTGGTCCAGAATGTGTACGTTTAATTACGGGTATCGACCGATACCAAATGGTATCGAGCGATACGGGACCTCCGAATCTGATTCACGTGACACAACGAAACACAAAACAAAACTAGAAAAGTGAAAGACTCATATGTACAGACTCACCAGTGGGTTGCCTCCCACTCAGAGCTTGTTTTACGTCACGAGCTTGACTGTACGGACAATCAGTCCGGATAAGAATGAGAGCTTGCAGCAAAATAGGCTCCACAACTTGATATCTCCAGCTTCAGAGTTCTGCTCAACATGTACTCCACAGCCTCTTGTCCTTTCTCTTTCAGCTCCGGAGTAAGAAGAACCTTAGCCTTAGAAAATGGTCTTGAGGTCCCTTTGCATTTCACCTTATATTCGATCGAATCTCCATCGCACTTCTGAGGGATTAAGGTTACATGTGTAGCATTCTCGGCTCTTTTGTTCTTCACCTCCTTTTTTGCCTTAGTCTTTTCGATGACTTTCTTCGTGATGATAGGAGGGCGATCTAGAACTTCTACGACAGTTGGCTCATCATAAGGCTCTTCCAAAAGATCAACCATCAATGTTTCTCCTGCACCAACGGGGATGCAAGATATCAAGATATCTGTGTGGGAGCTCTTCTAGAAGGGATGGCTTCATAGGAGACATGTTCGTCAATGTATGAGAACAAGATTCTCTTACTGGGCGTGTCCATAACTGCACCAGCCGTAGACATGAACGGTCTTCCAAGAATCAAAGGTGTGCTAGACCTTGCATGCATCTCCACAACATGAAAGTCGGTAGGAACCAGACAGTCTCCTATTTTAACCATCAAATCAGGGATTGTACCGTATGGAACTGATGTGGAAGAGTTCGCGAATGTGAGAGCCATCTGTGTAGATCTTATGTCATCAATTTTCAGCTTCTCTACAAGTGCCCTTGACATGACATTGACGCTATACCCTAAATCAACCAGAGATTCTTTGAATTCAACTCCGGAGATAGAGCATGGAACTGAGAATTTCCCTGGGTCTTTCCTCTTAGTCAACTGCTTCAGTGCAGGTGGTGTACTTTTGGCCTTGACGAAAAGTGTCTTAATCTCTTCCTCAGTCTCTCTGCAATTTTGGAAGTAACACTCCAAAGGACGGTTTTCAAAAGCTTCTTCAAAAGATATAGTGTGGGGAATCCTCCTGACCTTCTTCTCAAAAGCTAGCAACTTCTCTGCAGTGATGGGTTTCATGAAATGTCTAGGTTGTCTAGGATATGGTATCTTAGGCTTGTAAACACGTTCCTCAATCATCTCTAGTTTCTTTACAACCTCCGGTTCAGTCTGCAAGGGGTGTCGATCGATACAAGGTTGGTGTCGATCGACACAAGGCTTATGTGGCGGTTCTACAGTTCGGAATCAGCAGTGGTGTCGATCGATACTGACACAAGGATCGATATCAGTAGTGGTGTCGATCGATACTGACGAATCAGGTTCGGAATCACCTTCGACAAGGTTTTCGAGATTTCCTGCACCTTTCAAGGTGATTGCATTGACGTATTCGTTATGTGCCTGAGTCATCTTTCCCTTGACAGCTGCTGCAGTTTTAGCCACTTGCGTTTCCAGCATCTTCTGATGAGTACTGAGAGCCTCGATCCTTCCACTCAGATCCTTGTACACATCATCTATCTTTCCATTGAGATTCACTGTGAGCTTCTGCTGTCCTTGAACCAGCTGTTCAAACATAGACTCGATCTTGTTATCTGGGAGCTTAGCAGGTATGAGCTAATAAGATGAACTTTCATAGTTCCTGGTATACCCACTGTTCTGAGATGATTTCTAACCAAACTGATTCGAACCTCCTTGCTGAGAGTTGTTGTTGAATTGATTCCTCTGACCTTGAAAAACAGAACCACCAATGTAGTTAACATCCTCTACTTCATCCTCGTTGAATACCTCAACATCTTCGGCAAAGTGAACGACTTTTGGTGTCTTGCCCATCCAAAGACTGTGCATAGAATCTAACTTGGCTTGAACATCGGCAATCTGTGAACCATCCATGCTACCAGCTAACTTCTTCCGCTCAAAATCAGCATTCTTTGTACTATTACTAGACGTCAAGTTCTCAATCAGTACATAGGATTCATCAGGATACCTGGTGTTGAAGTTTCCATTGCTCGAAGCATCCAAAGTCATCTGATACCTCCAATCAATCCCTCTGAAGAAGAAACCCATCAGCTGAACATCGGAGTATCCATGATGTGGACAGTCTCTCTGGTATGATCTGAATCTCGTCGAAGCAGCCTTGAACACCTCAGAGGGTCCTTGAGGAAATTGGGAGATCTTGTTTCTCAGATCCTCGGATCGTGCATCATCATAGAAGTTGTTCAGGAAAGCAGTCTTAGTCTCCTCCCAAGTAGTCAGCGATCCAGGAGGTAACTGCTTCAGCCAGTAAGTTGCATCTCCACCAAGAGAGTATGGGAAGAGCTTGCAGAAGAGGTAATTGTAGGACACTCCATTGCTCTTGATGCTAGTGACCAAATCCTCGAACCTCTCAATATGATCCATGGGATGTTCGATGGAAAGACCATGAAAAGGGTAATGTCCCACAAGAGTGTAGTATGCAGGTTTCAGCTCAAAGTCATTCCTCTGAAAAGGTGGAGGACGAATCGCTGATCGATTTGCATAAAACTGATCAGGTCTGTTGCACTCACCAATCGTTCTACCACGATTAACCACAACGTTCCATGCGTTCGCGTTCCCATCGACATTCCCAGTGACAACATGAGTAGGTGGAATGATGTTTCTCCATACAGACATTGTCCTCTCTCATTGCACAACTAACCCTCTTGGTCTCTGTAAGCACCATCTTCATCTTGAACCAACTCCACTTGATTGTTGTTCATCCTTGCTGGTTTATTTGCTCTTCTGTTTGTGCATTCCAAAAGTGCTAGCTGCTCGAGTGACAGATCAACTAACTGAGTGCTTTTGCTCCTTCTGGTTTCACGATTAGGCATACATCTGAAAACAAGAGTCAAGAACGTAAGTAACTTGGTAACACGATGAGTATCGACCGACACTGGGTGGTGTCGATCGATATCAACAAAAAGAGAACGTGATATGCTCAAATTAATATCCTAAAATTACTAAAGTAGGGGTCGAACACAGGGACTCACAGAAACACACAATAGATTATATAGATGAGAATTAAGCTAAGTAATCAATGATATTGAAAACAGAACGTAAATTAAAAATGGTTGTAAATTCAATTGGAGAAAGATAGGTTTATGGTATTTCTCAGGAAATTAATGAATGCAGATAAATTAACTAACATGATTCAGATTTAGCGCGGTTCTTGAACTCAAATCACTAAGGTATAATTAACCAACTCTCGTTGCGAGAATTATCTAAGTCTAAATCCTAGAATTCCAAATCTCTTTGCGAATCCTAAAGTCTAAACCAACTTTTAGATCAGGTTTGATTTGTTCACAAAACAACTAAACAAAATCTCTTTGCGAATATTTATTTTTCTCACCCTAGGTTCTATCAGGTAATTAATCGCAATCTCGTGCCTAATCAATTATCATAAGATCTAAGTTCTAGGTGATCAATCCAGAATTAGCTTTGGAAACAACATATGGCGAAGAACTAATTCAGATAATGAATCCTAATAACTAATCAACCTAGCATTCAGAGAAAACCCTTATGCGAACCCTAAACCTAACAAGAGATCTACTCAGACATGGAAATTGAAGCAATAAACATGTTTGAATAAATCATCAAATAAAATAGAAAGAGTAACAAGAGGGTTCGAAATCTTCTTTCGGACGAACAGAGTTTCAGACTTGTCTCCCTTCAAAAGCTCTCTCACAAAACCAAAGTAAAAATAAAGCATAGCCATGAAAGTGGCTGTAAAATCCTATTAAATAACTTAAATCACGTTTTGGGGCTTCTTGTAAATAATAAAGTCTTCTGGGCAATTTTGTAATTCTTCAACTCTTCATTAAAGTCGCGGGTTGTGTCTGCTTCGGTGAGTATCGACCGATACTAGGCAGTATCGATCGACACTGATGCTTCAAATCGGGTACTCAGCTACACGAACGTTGCTTTGCTCCAAAATACTCCAGAAAGCTCCAATATCTCCAATTATGCTCCAAACGTGCTAAAACCTGTAAAAGACTCTAAAACACTACAAAATAGTAGAAAGACTCTATAAAACAGACTTATATCATGGCTTAAATGGGGTAAAATCATGATATATCATATAACAGCCCGACTTAGTATGGCTCTTTGCGTACCCATCGTGGGTAGAATGTCGACTAGGTCTCAACCCTAGGATGAGAGGGATATCCTCGGGTTGAAAATGGTCTCGCAGAAGGGGTATATTCCACTCTCTCGTATCTTGCCTAATGAAAGTATGGACACGAAGTTGAGGATTCCTATACCGGACTTGTGCGGATGCTCTCACGGGCCGAGCCGGAATATTTGGAATCCATGGTTCACTCCAAACCTTTGTGTTGAACCCCGATCCTATAGTCTTTCTTAATCCAAGTTTAAGGAGAGGCTTTGCAGCCATAATACTACGCCATCCGTAGGATGGGGAACGAGCCTTCCAGTCTACAAACGGGTCAGATTGTCTATAATATCGACCTCAAAGTACCCGCGCAAGTAGAGATGAAGGATTCTGGATTAGGCGCCACAATTGCTTTGCTAGCAGAGCAAGGTTGAAATCTTGAAGGTCTCGAAATCCCAACCCTCCTAATTCCTGGGGAACACAAATCTTGTCCCATGCTATCCAATGTATTCCTCTGCTATTTTTCTTGAAGCTCCACCAAAAGTTTGAGATATCACTTCTCAATTTGTTGGTTATGCATTGAGGGAATTGGAAACATGACATGACATATGTCGGAATTGCTTGTGCGACGGATTTGATTTGGACCTCTTTCCCGCCTTTGGAAAGGAGTTGTGCCGACCAAGAATTGACACAATTATTGAGTCGTTCTTGAACAAATGCGAAGGCTTCTTTTTTGATCCACAAATTTGTTCGGGTAATCCCAAGTACATTCCCACACCTCCTTCGTTAGTGATACCTATTGCTCTCTTTATACCTCGGCACAACCTCTGGTCTACTTTATCTCCGAAAACTATAAAAGATTTAGCTAGGTTTATTTGTTGTCCCGAAGCAACACCATAAGTATCAATAATCTTAAAAATCTCGGCACTTTGACAACATTATACTATTAGTAGCCCACTGCACCATCGATGACGATGACCCAATCAACGCCCTCTTCAAAACTACATGGTATCAGTCGGCCTTTCACATAGAAATTCATCGCAACTGACCTTCAACCCTGGAAGACGTCCTTAATAAGTTGCATACAAATATTCTAGAAGAAGAAGAGCGGGCGGCCAAGGATACGCAGTACGCTCTCTCAAAGCAGCCCTCACCTAAGGAAAAACTCAGGGCAGAAGCCCGCGAGCTGCGATCTCAATATGAAAAGTGACCCATAACACATCAAGTAAGCGTCATTCCTCCTCAACAACTATGGAACACTTGGGTCAGGCCGGAAGAACAACAAGACGATCCAAAGGATCTTGCAAACAATACCGAATCATACTGCGATTTCCACAAAAGGAAAGGTCACAATACCGAGGAATGCAGACACCTCAGGGACTTGCTGACGGTGACCTGCCAAAACGAGACCGAGAAGACCAATCCAATAGTCGCACGATCCCGAAAGCTCGAAAGAGAGTTCACATGATCATGGGCACAATCGAGTCCTGCAATTACTCCGTTCGGGTAATCAAGGAGCACAGCTGACATACTCATATATTGCATGTTTTAGCATGCATCTCACTTAGAGTTTTATGTCATTTACATGCATAATCATGGTTTTGTCTTGCATTTAGGTCTCATTTAGAGATTAGGACATATTGCATTAGGTCTAGTGAGTCATTACATGTTTTGGAGTACTTTCTAGGTGATTGGAGGCAATTTAGGCATATTTGGAGAGTTGGACCAAAGTAGAGTGCAAGGTCCATCCGATACACCGGAAAGCTGTGGCTGGAAGGAGGCCCTTCGATCTGATTCGGCTTGGATGACCTTCATCAATGTTGTAGAGGGGTGAGTTAGATGTCTACCAAAGTTAGATTCAGGCCATTCGGACGTGTGGTTCGGGAGTTACGGCCATTTTACCAGAGATATATCCACATGCCGAGTAAGCTTCGACATACACCGATGCCACGGAGCGATGCAACTGATCGGTGGAGGTCCAGGATCTTATCATCGACCCAGGCCCTTCTTACATCGACCTGTTACCTCGATGCTTCACCTCAGGATAGTTACATCGACTCCACATGTCGATGCAACTGATCGATGCAGCACCAGCCGAATTGACTCAATGATCAGGCCAAATGAAGACCTTCGCGTGCCCAGTTTAATCTGAGGTCTTCATGAAAGTCATAGACAATCGAGCTGACGTTCATTTAGTTGTGGTTTCATTTAATTCAGATATTCCGTTCAAGAGATATGGTAAATATAGCAAGGACATGTCTGTCAGGCATCCAAACGAGTTATGCTCTAAATACGAGGCCTGAAAGATCAACCCAAAAAAGGGTTTACACTCGGATTCAGCTTTAGAGTTCTCTATAGAAATTGTAGAGGAAGGAGTTAGATGTCTGATGGAGTTGGATTCAGAGCATTCGGTTGTCAGGTTCAGGAGTTATGGCCGATTCACTGAAGGCATATTCAAGTTTCGGCTGGGTTAATACCCGGGTTATCTCGGGTTGACCCGGTCCGATCCAGCTCAAGAAAACTGTTTTAAATATTGTTGAGACCCATTTTTTAGATCTATCTTACTTTTTTTTATCTTTTTCTCTCTAGAACAAAGACTTGTCTTTTTAGGGTTCTTGGGATTTTTCCTAAAGATCTCTTTGATTTATGCAAGTTTGAGTTTATATCTTTTCATCTTTCTCTAATCTTTCACTTTCATATTCCCTAATCATTGATTAACATCACCTCTTACACAAGATTTGGTGTGTTCTTCATGACTAGTGAGTAGTCTTTTAAGATTTAGTAGATTTAGGGTAATTTGATGGATGATTAATGATGTCTAAGATCAAATTATATGATTTTCCTTCTTGATTAGTGGTTTTAAAGCTAGATCAAGTTTGAGAAAGTGGATTTAGATCAAAATACATTTCATGCACACAAGTTGTTTGATGAAATTCCTTGATGAACTAATCAAGAGATATTCATTTCTAGCCTAAGGGATTAGTTGTCTAGAGTGATTATTTGGTTGATCTTGAATGATAGACTTAAAGCTTACTAATTAGTGATTCACAAATGAGAATTTGATCTTGAATTAGTAATTAGCAAAGTAATTAATGCCTTGAAAGAGGATTAGTTAAGATTAGTGATCTTTGCCTAGGGATTAGTCTTCATTAAGCATTGAACATCATTAATTAGCCATTGGATTACCCTATTTCAATTACCTTATCCTTGAATTCGCCTTTTATCATTGTTTTATTCACCGTTTAGTGTCTTTAGCTCCTGTCACTTGTCTTTTAATTGATAGTTCACTAGCTTAATCACCAAAACCACTTTGCTTGCTTGAATTAAAGAGTGTCTTGTATTCTTGTTGCATTGAACTAGACCCTAGATTGGATTGACACATAAAATACTACAATGACATGTGTATTTAGGATTAATTCTTAAGTAGGATAATATTCTATTTATCAATTGGCGCCGTTGCCAATTTGGGGTTCTAGTTTAGTCAATAGGATTTATATTCTTTTTGAGATCAAGCTTTTTATTTACATTATGTTAATGAACATCACTAAGAGCATGCATCTCATCGAGATGATAAATTTTCTCTTGTACATTGTCACTAACTTTTCTTCCCAAGTTCTCTTGTGCTTTCAAAGGTACTGAATGAAAAAAATGAGCAATGGGAAGACAAGATGACTTGAAGTATTGGATATGAACGATCAAAGAGGGTACTAGTCCAAAGGAAATGTGATGAAGAGACAAGGTCACTTGAGGTGTCGGAGATGGACTACCAAAGAAACATTCTTCAAGCTCCGAAACCTCAAGAAATGCCACAACTTCAAGAAATACCACGACCTCAAGTGTTGGCATCAAGTCCGACCCAAGATCAACGGGATAAGCCAACGGTTGGAAGCTTTGACACTCCTTGTTGTCGTGGATCGAGATATGGGATCCACCCTCCTCCAATTGAAGCCAAGGCTTATGAGATCAAAGCTAGCTTGGTTAGGTTGATTCAAGAGTCTAAGTTCTTGGGGACGAAAGTGGAGAACCCCTATGATCACTTGGATTCCTTTGATAGGTTGTGTGACACGTTTAGAACCGGAGGAGTGCCCCACGATAGCATCAAGCTCATCTTGTTCTCGTTTTCTCTTGGAGGAAAAGCAAGCCAATGGGAGAAAACATTGTCATCTCATTTGGTAAACTCTTGGGATGATTGCAAGAAGATTTTCCTCAACAAGTTCTACTCCACACAAAGAACGGTCCAAACTAGGAAGGACATCTTGAGTTTCAAACAAGGCATGCATGAGACCTTTCATGAGGCGTGGGGAAGACTCAAGGGATACACTCGAGATTGTCCCCATCATGGGTTCAAGAAAGGAGCCATTCTTAGCATCTTCTATTGGGGAGTTCACCAAGATCACAAATGAACTTTAGATGCGGCTAGCAATGGGCATTTTACAAACCTCACCGTGGAACAAGGAGAGTTACTAGTGGAGAACTTTGCCCAAAGTGAAGAGAACTATGGAGATGACTACTATAGGTCTCCACTAGGAAGTGGAAGGCATGAAGACCAAGGTAGAGAGGAGATTAAAGCTCTACATGAAAAAATGGACAAGCAACTTACCATGATTGAGATGCAATCTACACTTATAGTCAAGCTTCTCATTGCTACTAAAAGGTAGGTTCATTTTGTTGAAGACTTCAATGATAACCATCCTCCACAAAGTTTTTCACGAGATTTGGTTCCTCAAGGGCAACATGGCTTTTCCATGCCACAAGATGTGGATCTTGATGGGGTGTCTAAACAAACTATCGAAGGTCAAGTCGAAACCTCAACCAAGATAGATTGTGCCTACAATTATCTCAACTCAAGGCTTGAAACCATGACTTCTAGGCTCAAAAATTTGGAGAATCAAGATGCTCAAGGAAACCCTCTCTCTAGTAAACCCATGAAGGAACTCAAGGGTAAAGTCGATGAAAGCCCAAGTGAGTATTTCAAAGTTGTCTTCTCGAATAAAGAGAGTAAAGAGGCTTTAAGAGAGGTTGAGAGAGTTCTTCATGGCTCCAAGGACGAAGTTCATGTTGAGGAAGTGGCGTTTGTGGGTAGTTATAAGATGATGGATGTGTCTTCACCCCCAAAAAGTTGCAAAAAGAAGAAAGGCCCTCATGAGGCAAACATTTTAGGTTATGGTAATGATGAAGAAGCCCTTGCATTGGATGGTGATAGCTTGGAATCTCTTTTCCACACTAAAATGGAGAATGAGATAGAAACTAGTGAGGGTCATAAGAAAGCAAGGACCAAGGGCAAGGGGATACATGGGCCACATAAGCTTGATGTGTCTAAGCCCGAGCCAAGTGATTCCTCTATCGTGACTCTCACCCCATGGAGACATGTAGGAGGAGTGATTGAGTATAAGGTCAATTGTAGAGGACGTTCCAAGCCTTTTGCCAAGGCCCAAACACTTTTCACGACGAAGCTCAAGGATAAAAGAGAAGCCGGCCTCCAAAGCATGATGGGCAAAGTTCTTAGGCTTGATCTCAAGGACCCACCATGGAGTGCTCGCACTCCTCTCTCACCTGTCAAAAAGGATAACCAAAGTCAAACTTAGTGACTTTAAACAAAGTTCTCTTGGGAGACACCTCAAGCTTATCATTGTACATACTTTATTTTCATGATTTTCTATGTTTTCTTGTTCTTTTTGATATTTTGTTGAGTGGTTGCAAGGTTCTTGATGGTCTAATGGTCATGGACTTAAGAAAAAAAGTATGTAGGATTGAGGCGATCACTCTCGTTCCCTCCATTCAATTCCAAGGTAATACTCCAAACTTTGTACATAGCATTTAGAATCATATATTCTTTCTTTCTTTCATGCATTGTTTAGATCTCTTAAGCTTCTCTTACACAAGGGACTGTGTAATATAGCAAGGACATGTCTGTCAGGCAACCAAACGAGTTCTGCTCCAAATACGACGCCTAAAAGATCAACCCAGAAAAAGGGTTTACACTTGGATTCTTAATAGAAGTTGTAGAGGAAGGAGTTAACTGTCTGATGGAGTTGGATTCAGATCATTCGGATGTCAGGTTCAAGAGTTATGGCCGATTCACTAAAGGCATATCCAAGTTTCGGCCGGGTCAATACCCGGTTTGTCTCGGGTTGATCCGGTCTGACCAAGCTAAAAAAAACACTTTTAAATATTGTTGAGACCCATTTTTTAGATCTATCTTACTTTTTTATCTTTTTCTCTCTAGAACAAAAACTTAGTCTTTTTAGGGTTCTTTGAATTTTTCCCAAAGATCTATTTGATTTATGCAAGTTTGAGTTTATATCTTTTCATCTTTCTCTAATTTTTCACTTTCCTATTCCCTAATCATGATTAACATCACCTCTTTCACAAGATTTGGTGTGTTCTTTATGACTAGTGAGTAGTCTTTTAGGATTTGAGGATTTAGTAGATTTAGGGTAATTTGATGGATGATTAATGATATCTAAGATTAGATTATATGATTTCCCTTCTTGATTAGTGGTTTTAAAGCTAGATCTAGCTTGAGAAAGTGGATTTAGATCGAAAGGCATTTCATGCACACAAGGTGTTTGATGAAATGCCTTGATGAACTAATTAAGAGATATTCATTTCTAGCCTAAGGGATTAGTTGTCGAGAGTGATTATTTGGTCGATCTTGAATGATAGACTTAAAGCTTGCTAATTAGTGATTCACAAATGAGAATTTAATCTTGAATTAGTAATTAGCAAAGTAATTAATGCCTTGAGAGAGGATTAGTTAAGATTAGTGATCTTTGCCTAGGGATTAGTCTTCATTAAGCATTGTACATCATTAATTAGCCATTGGATTGCCCTATCTCAATTACATTATCCTTGAATTCGCCTTTTATCATTGTTTTATACACCGTTTAGTGTCTTTAGCTCTTGTCACTTTTCTTTTAATTGATAGTTCACTAGCTGAATCACCAAAACCACTTTGCTTGCTTGAATTAAAGAGTGTCTTGTATTCTTGTTGCATTGAACTAGACCCTAGATTGGATTGACACCTAAAACACTACAATGACATATGTATTTAGGATTGATTCTTAAGTAGGATAATATTCTATTTATCAACAGCCGCAAAGCGATTGTAGCGCAGCGAGACAACCGAATTCAAGAAAGTGGCGTGCCAATAACCTTCACAGAAGCTGATACAATCAGACTCCACATGCCCTACAACGACCAGCTAGTCGTCGAACTGTTCATCGGTGACAATACTATTGAAAGAATTCTGGTCGACTGAAACACCCCGTCCCGGCCTCTCTAGGCCGCAGACGATGGAGTTTCGAGTTCATGCTGTTTACTGGCCGAACCCCTTTATTTTTACCCATTTATAGTTTAAGGATTTCGTTCGGCTCTTTCCTATGACTTTCCTTAGCCATTTTAGCCTAGATCTGTTTATAGTTTCCTTGTAGTACGCAGCGGAATTCTTTCTATTTTTAAACTTCCTTTTCCCTTGATTTAATTCCAATCAAGCACTTGCCCGGTCCGATCATATTTACCTTCGAACAGTTTTCATAAACTTCTGTTCGGCTTATAGATTAACCTTCGACTCGGTCCAAGCATTGCAATCTTAAGCATTTTCTTCCCTAGACCTAACAATTACCCGAACGGGCTGTCGGATTCTTCCTCTCGGCCAGCCCGATCCGCCTTATCACATCACTGGTCTAGATATGGGTCGACCACTTTAGATCACCCAATCGGCCATGATCGTTCCTCGCGGCACTATCTGTTGATTCTCTAAATCATCATTCCTTCCCGGCTATAACCGTTCCTTGGTATACCAGCCGATCTCCCAGATCCGACCAAGGATTCCGCATCGCACTATCGATCCTTAATCTAAGATCGTGGTCAATCACAGTTGGCTATGGTCAGTCTAGTTTCCGCGTTTCACCGGCTATAACTGTTGGGCCCAAATTCCACACCTAAAGCCCAACTTAGTTGAACGGGCCTGGAATCAAGCCCACCTCACTGAAAAGCCTCGTAAGAGTGAGCTCGCAACCTGGGAAGGAGCCGAGTATGCAGGAAAAGAGGAGATCGTGGGGGAAGGAGCTCGCAGCAAGCAAAGTCAAAAGCATTAAAACCCAAAACCCCAGGATCAAGCTCAGTAATAAATTCCTAGATCGCAAATTTAAAGTCTAAATTCAATTACGTATATTGATGGATTAGCGGTTACGTTCTAAGAGGACGTGTATAAACTTAGAATACAGAGAACAATGTAAAGGACCAAATTCTTGGCTAAAAACAATAATATACAACTTTTCTCTCAATTCTTTCTAAAGTTCTAAAGGCATTCCACCTAAGTCAAACCAAGAGTTGAGGTTGTGAGATTCTGCTCTCACAATTTGGCGCCGTCTGTGGGGAAGAGCAAAATAACTTCCTCTTTGTAACCTACGAAACTAACCACTCAAAAGAAAACAATGGCTGACATAACAAGTGCGGCGGTTACTACATCATCCGGAGTCATAAACACCTCCATCCCTTTAACTCAGTCCGCCCACATCACTCCAACAGACCTGGACGGAACGACGAACGTTCCCATTACCACCTCGGGAGCAAGCGTCTTAACTGGGGTTGACGATATTGTCAACCCCTCAGGACTTGCAGCCTTGAACCAATCGACTCCGGATCAAATAGCTGAGATTCGGAACCTGATAGCGTGCCTCATAGAGCAGAATCGCTCAATGGCAGCACGCCATGATGACCTCGAAAGAGCAAATCAGGCAGGCACCTCCGGGTGGCTCGCCCTCCCACCTCGGACACTGAAAGGACCGCATTTTTTTTTTTTTGCAGATATAATTAAACAATAATAATTAACATTAAACAATACTAATTAAACCATACAATACAAGTACTACAGCTTACACAAGCTAACGATTCAAAACAGTAAAACAACTGGTATCGATCGATACTCCCCTAGTGTCGATCGATACCCAAACAACAGAAGCAAACCCCGGGTCCTAATCATCCCTTCTTCACCGCCTCGATTCCACGATCACGCCTTATCTTTACCTGCATCGACAAAAGTGATGCATCAACATTTGGCTAACCAAATGCTGAGTGAGATTGCTCATCCCAACAACAGGCTATCAATAAGCACAATCAACAATTATCAATAATTAATTAACAACAATTGAACTTTCAACACCAGTCGCAACTGGTATCGATCGATACTCCCATAGTGTCGATCGATGCCCAAACAACACACAATTCCCGACAAGGGACTGGTATCGATCGATTCCCAAAACAACACCTGGTAACGATCGATACAAACACAATACAAGACCACCGCCAAGGGACGGGTATCGATCGATACTCACATGGTATCGATCGATACTCCCATGCGATTCACCAACATACAAGCCACCAAATTCATCAATCAAGCTTAACAAGCACCACACAAGCTTAATTGCTAACCTTTGGTCCCAACTCACCTTATACACGATGGATCGAGCTCTAAAACGACTTCCCAGAGCTCAAGATCGACCTCCCTCTCTTCTCACAAGCTCCCGCCAAAACCAAGCTCGTCAAACCTCTTCTTCAAGCTTCTCACCAAGCTTAAACTCTCTTGATCTCGCAAGATCTAAGCTTCCCCAAGCTTCTCTTTCTCTCTCTCTCTTCCTCCTTCTCTCACGCTCTTTCTCTTTCTCTCTCGCGACCAACTCTGGTCTTATCCTCTAAGGATATACTTTTATACTCGAAAGAAGATAAGAGAAGAAGACAACCAGGAGAAAAACCCGCCTGGTGTCGATCGATACATGCTGGTATCGATCGATACCACCCCCGGAACAACCCAAATTAATTATTTTTCCTCCATAATCAATTCTTCCGGAACACGGGCGTTACAGACACAATCCCTTTTTGCCCCTCGGCAGGGAGGATTGCCATTCCCACCTCCACCGGTGACAAGACTAAACTTTTCTGATATTAACGCTTCAACCAGCAGGATGGTCGACTCAGCCGCCGCCTCGCGGTTCAACTCAGCGATATCGGACCCCATATTCACTCCTTCCACGGTCCAGGTCTCGGAAGGTGAGGTTACGCCAATTGCGACCTTACCAGGAGTAGACCCGGCCTCGAACCTACTAATCAGTCAGGCCCGCTCTGGGGACGTAAACGAGTTTGAACCTCGAGATAATCCCAATGGCATTAACCATCCCCAACCTGCCGGAGAATCCCTGCTCCGTCTCCCGAGTAATAACGAGAACAACTTGGGATCCGACAGCTCACATGGGTTTGAATCAATCAAAAAATATTGCGAAGAAACGAACGCCGAGCTACAGCGGATGAGATCGCAGGTCCACGCTGCACTAAACTCAGCACCTAAGATAGACAGAGTGATTGATGAAGTCAATCAGACTCCATTCACCTCGCGAATCGCAAGCCCTCAGCTCGGCGATGTCGGGAATATCTGATTTCCTAGATATAACGGAGAAACCGACCCCAAGGCATTCATGAGAAGTTTCAAATTCGCCTTTTCAAGGGTGCGACTACTCGTGGTTTCTTTGCCGAAAATCTAACTGATTCGGCTTTGGAATGGTTTACCTCCCTAAAACCGAACTCAATTGACAACTTCACCCAGCTTCAAGCCGCATTCTTGAAGCAATATTCGGTAATCATCCAGATCGAGACCTCGGAGGCCGATCTGTGGGTACTTACTCAAAAGCCATGCGACTCATTGCGAACGTATATTGACAGCTTTAAAGCCGTCAAAGCAAAAATCGCTGATCTGCATAATCCAACGGCCCTGAAAGCTCTCCAAAACGGATTGTTAAAAACCTCGAAATTCTTTGAGCAGCTTACAGTTCGGGAGCCCGTATCGCTAGATGATGCATTACATCGCGCTGGATTATCCTCGAAGAAGCGAACGCAGCTCAACCAAAGCAGCATGCATCCGCAACCTCGATTAAGCAAACTCAAAAAACCAACTCCCAAGGATCCAAAAAATCCGGGAACAAGGAGTCCCAGGATAAGAAACAAAGCCAGGGGGTACACTCATACTCAGTGGGGGAGCCCACCTCGTAATAAATTCAAGCCTTACGATCCCAACAAGTGGTGCGATTTCCACAAGATCAAAGGCCACTCGACGGAGGAGTGCTAAATTCGCAGCGGGAGAGCTGGAAAAAATCGAGCTGGAAAAACTTCCTCCGAGGAAGAACTATTACCCAGCACGAGACGATGAAAGGCGGGATCGCCCATCCAAGGATGATCGTAAGCGAGAACGTTCATCCGAGGATGCGACGAGGCGAGATTCCCCCAAAGACAGGGAAACATATTTGCCTCCTCCCAGCACGAAGAAAAGAATTAACTTTATTCATGGAGGATTCCAGCTATGTCGCAACTCCGTAAACTCAATCAAGAAATATCAACGAAGGGTAAACACCGACACACGTGATAGGACCCCATTCAAGGGACCTGACACACAAATTTCGTTCTGGGAAAGCGAGGCCTTTGATCTAGATTCTCCACATGACGATGCTCTCCTCATCATGCTAGAAGTGGGTGAATACGAGCTCACTAAGATGCTAGTAGACACATGGAGCTCTGTAGAACTCATCCTCCTAAGCGTCCTTAGGGAAATGGATATACCAGATCACTGATAGATAGACTTTTTATGTCTTAATCAATACCTCAAGTCCACTCATATCATTGTAGTATTTGAGGATCGAACCGAATAGGTTAAGATTAATACACTAGGAATGCATGAAACTTCCTAAGCTAGAGCAATGTTTTTGGGTTTTTATGTTTTTTAAACTAAGGAAACAAATGCAAGAAAGAAAACAAAGATATAAGTGTTGGATCATGGAATGAACTACCAAGAATATGATTGCATTGAACACTATCCTAGAACATGGGATTCATAATTTTGACTAATCCACCGTCGTACCACTAATCACTTTGTTAATCACCAAATCAAGAACAAACTGTCGTTTGTGATAGGGTGATTAACAAGCATTGACCTCCAATCCCAATTACTTCACTAATCACCCTAGACATCAACTATCGTTGGCTAGGCACGAAAAGCTCACAAAAGATTCGTTTCAAGCAATTCATTTAAACTCCGGCTAGGAGTGAAATGCCTAAGTTCAAGACTCGAATGAATAAATCTAATCTAGCACTAACACCGTTTACTCGTATCTCTCCCTAATGCATGGGATGAGACCAAAAATCCTAGGGTGTAGCTCTAGATTGGTTTGTCACGCCAACTAGAACTACCTAATCTAGGTGTAGTTCTAGACTTTGGTTTATCTCATCAAATCTAGCATTGAGAACCAACCTAAGTGAAGGACCTAACAAAGATCAACCTAAATCATCATCATATAATCATCAAGACAATTGACTAACGATGCCTAACACACAATCAATGCTAATCCTTAGGTTAAGATCACTAATTATGACTAATCCTCTCTCAAGGCACTAATCACTTTGCTAATCACTTAATCAAGATCAAACTCTCATTTGTGATAAAATAATTAGCAAGCATTTAGATCAACATTCAAATCAACCAATAAACACCTTAAGCAACTACTTTTATAGGTTAAGAATGTTTATCTCTTACTAAGCTCCTAGGGGAATTTCATCAAACACTTGGTGTGCATGATTTTCCCTATGATCTAGATTGACTCTCTCAAGCCCAATCTAGCACTAGGATCACTTAGAAAGAAAGGAAAGCAAGGATTAAGAACATAAGCATCAAGAATCAATCATCAAATCATCAAAATCAAGCTAAATATAAGATCCAACAAAAGGGGCCTAAAGCCTAAACATGAAGATATGAAGAACAAAAGAGAAAAAGACATAAAGATAAAGAAGATGCATTAATATAAAGATAGAGTTGAAGAAATCTTCTCTAGAGTGGCATTTGTGATGAAGATCCATCCAAAATCATAAGAGGAGATTGGGTTAAAACCCAACTCTAGAAAAAGAAAGCTTAGATCTAAAAAAAATAGGGTTTTCAATATTTAAATGAGTTTGGGTCGGACCGGGTTAACCCGAAACAAACCGGGTTTTGACCCGGTCAAGTCTTTGGTACGTCTTCAGTGAATCGGTCATAACTCCTGAACCTGACATCCGAATGACCTGAATCCAAGTCCTGTAGACAGCTAACTCGTCCCTCTACAACTCTTATGAAGACCGTTTGAGTTGATTCATATCGGAAGGCCTTCGTTTTGCCGGTTATTTGGACGGTGTCATCTTCTCTCGGCTAGACGGACATACTTTCAGTAAATCCGCCTTATCTCCCTATCTATACGTCCAAATAACCCGATTCAAACTCCTGTGTAAAGCTGATTCACTTCTCTACAACTTTGATGAAGACCACTGAGGCTAATTCGGAGTGGAGACCCTTCAATACCGATGTCACAAATCGGTATTGTACATCGGTACTAAGGGAATTTTCCCTCTGTTTCCACACCGAGCAGTTGCACCGAGCAGTTGCACCGACCAGTGACCTCGGTATTGAAGAAATCGTCTCGGCCAGGCGGACCTGTCTCTGGTAAATCAGCCATATCTCTCAAACCACATATCCGAATGACTTGATTCCAACTCCTATAGACAGATAACTCACCCCTATACAACTTCCATGAAGATCATTGAACCTGATTCAGATCGGAAGGCTTCCGTCCAGCCACATCTTTCTGGCGTTTCGGATGAGCTCTTCCTTCTCTTGATGCTCAACCACTCCAATCATCCCAAATGTCTCCAAAACACCTAAAAACACTCCAAATGAATGCAAGAACTCACTAGGACCTAATGCAAATGTCCTAAACTCTAAATGAGACCTAAATGCAAGACAAAACCGTGATTATGCATGCAAATGGCACAAAACTCTAAGTAAAATATATGCTTAAACATGTAAAATGCATGAATATCAATCACGAAATCAAAGAAAATAAGATGGTGTTAACCGGCTTTTCCGGGGAAACCACGCTATCTCTCGGAACGATAAAACTCCCGGTAATAGCAGCCAGAGTAAGAAGAATGGTCGAATTCACGGTGATAGACAGGCCAGCTCCATTCAATGCCATCCTGGGAAGAACCTGGATACATTCAATGAGGGCTGTGTCCTCGACATACCACCAATGCATACAATTTCCCGCCCAAAATGGGATCGCAACAATTAAGGGAAATCAAAAGGAATCCAGAATGTGCTACATGGCAGGCTTCCAGATTGCAAAGGAAAGTGCTATATACCAACTACAACGAAAAGATGAGCTCACATACCGCCTAGCCAAAAAGAAAAGTGGTCCAGGCTTCATCGGACCTCGCAAAGACTTTATTGAGAAAATCGTGGACAACGAGTCTCATCCTAATTAGAAAGTAGGAATTGGGTCCGAGCTCTGCAAATCCCAAAAAGAACAATTAACAGCATTCCTCAAAGAAAATTCTGGCTCATTCGCATGGACAACGGCTGACATGCCCGGAATCGACCTAAACATCATTTCACATGAGCTCAATGTGGATCCAAACCACAAACAAGTACGCCAAAAGCGTCGGAAATTCGGACCTGACAAGATCGAGGCTGTTAACAGTGAGGTCACCAGGTTGCTAAACGTTGGATTCATCAAAGAAGTAAAATATCCCAACTGGCTAGCAAATCCGGTTGTAGTAAAAAAGAAAAATGACACCTGGCGAGTATGCGTAGATTTTACGGATCTGAACAAAGCATGTCCTAAGGATAGCTTCCCACTACCTCACATTGACAAGCTGGTGGAAGCTACCGCAGGGCACGAACTCCTCAGCTTTATGGATGCATTCTCAGGATATAATCAAATACAGATGAACCCTGAGGACCAAGATAAAACATCCTTCATAACAGAACGAGGAACGTACTGCAATAAGGTGATGCTATTTGGCCTTAAAAACGCGGGAGCAACCTATCAAAGACTTATGAACAAGATGTTCGCCATCCTCCTGGGGAAGACGATGGAAGTCTATATTGATGACATGATGGTCAAATCTCTGAAAGAGGAAGATCACATAGGTCAGCTAGGGGAATGTTTCACCTTACTAAACAAGTATGGGATGAAACTCAACCCTTAAAAGTGCACATTTGGGGTCGCCTCAGGCGAATTCCTAGATTACATAGTAACTCAACGAGGAATAAAAGCAAACCCCAAACAAATCAGTGCGTTCTTGGAAATGCAACCTCCGAGCTCGGTAAAAGAGGTGCAAAGGCTGACAGGACGCATTACCGCGTTAAATCGGTTTATTTCCAGGTCGACTGACAAATGTCTCCCCTTTTACCAGTTACTAAAGGGAAACAAAAAATTCATATGGGATGACAAGTGCGGGGAAGCCTTTAAGCAACTAAAAGCGTACCTGTCCGAGCCCCCCATCTTGTCAAAACCGATTGAGGGTGAGCCACTTTACCTATACGTAGCAATCTCCGAAGTCGCAGTGAGTGGCGTCCTCATAAGAGAAGAACGAACTGAGCAAAAACCGATCTACTACGTGAGCAAATCCTTAGTAGACGCCGAAACCAGATATCCACGAATAGAAAAACTGGCTCTGGCAGTATTAATCTCAGCTCGCAAACTCATGTCGTATTTTCAATCACACCCCATCATAGTAATGACAACACAACCATTACGCATAGTATTGCACAGCCCCAGCCAGTCTGGCAGGCTAGCAAAATGGGCCATCGAACTGAGCGAGTACGATATCGAATATCGACCTCGGACAAGCGCCAAAGCACAAGAACTAGCTGATTTCATTATCGAGCTCACAACTAATAGCCAGGTTACCGGAACGAGCATCGAGACCTGGCAGCTTTATGTCGATGGAGCCTCCTCGAAACAAGGGGCATGTGTGGGAATCCACCTTATCTCCCCGACTAACGAAGTCGTGGAACAGTCTTTCAGACTCGGATTCTCATCATCAAACAACGAAGCCGAGTACGAGGCCTTAATAGCGGGTCTCCGACTCGCAGCTGGAATAGGAATACGCAAACTGAATGCATTCAGCGATTCCCAAATCATTACAAGCCAGTTTCATGGAGAATACGAAACCAGAGATAGCAGGATGGAATCCTATCTAGCCATAGTCCATGAGCTAGTCAAACAATTTGAAGCCTTCAGCCTAACGCGAATACCACGGGGTTAGAACACAATCGCAGACGCACTGGCAGCTCTGGCATCAACCTCGAATCCACTCGTAAAAAGAATAATTCCAGTAGAAGGAATTGAAAAACCAAGCATCAAAATCAATAAGGATATCGAGGATTCAATGGAAATAGACAACGACGATATGGAGGAAGATATAATAATAGCCACAGTAACAGTCGACCTCCCACCAGAAGAAGAAGAAGCCACAGACCCGGAGCCCGTCCTGCTTGACGCCAGGCACGTTACGCTCCGCGAAAAAATGATCGCGAGAACTGACTGGCGAGTAGCAATTATACAATACATTGAGGGGGGAGAGGCTTCCCCCAGCAAGTGGGAAGCTCGCAAGCTCAATACCATAGCTTCAAGATATTGTATAATCAGCTCCCGCCTTTACAAGCGAAGTGTAAACGGCCCCTACCTAGTATGCGTCCACGGGCTCGAAACTTTTACGATATTAAATTCACGGAGGCTCGTGTGGCAGCCACTTAGGAGGAAGGGCATTAGCCATTAGGATCAAAAGGCAAGGATACTTTTGGCCCACCTTGGTCGCTAACTGCGAAGAACATTCTAAAGCATGCGATAAATGCCAACGGCATGCTCCGACTTTGCATCAACCTACTGAAAACTTATCCTCCATTTCATCTACATACCCCTTTATGAGGTGGTCAATGGATATAGTGGGACCCATGGTAACCTCGGGAAAAAGAAGGTGTCGTTTCTTACTCGTCGTCACCGACTACTTCACCAAATGGGTGGAGGCAGGAGCTTTCCAACAAATTAAAGCAAATCACGTACATAAATTCGTATGGAAAAACATAGTCTGCTGGCACGGAGTCCCATACGAGATCGTGACCGACAATGGTTCACAGTTCATCTCAAATTAATTCCTCGAATTCTGCGGAGATCACGGAATCAGATTAACAACCTCGACCCCACGTTACCCTCAGGGTAACGGGCAGGCTGAGCCAGCAAACAAGCTAATACTGAGCAATCTCAAAAAGCGGATGGATGCTAAAAAGCAAAAGTGGTCCGACAAGCTCCCTGGAGTCCTGTGGGCCTGTCGGACCTCACCTCGCAAGGCAACCTCAGAAACACCGTTCTCCTTAGCTTACGGAATCGAGGTTGTGGTTCCCGCTGAGATCGCAGTCCCCAGCCTGAGAATAGACATATGTCCTATAAACGAGGAGCTGAACAACGAAATTCTTCTCGACCATCTCGATGTTATCGATGAACGTCGAGATCGAGCACTCGTTAACCTTCAAAATTATCAACACGCGGCAGCACGCTACTATAATTCAAAGGTCAAACAGCGAAGATTTTGAGTCGGCGAGCTCGTCCTACGAAAAACCTACGAGAACACAAGGGAAAGAAACGCTGGAAAACTAGGCACCAACTGGGAAGGTCCATACCGGATCTCCGAGATAGTAAAAGACAAGCTCACCAGGATGCACGACAATACACCTAAAAGGAACTCATGGAATGCCATGAATTTAAAGAGGTACTATCATTAAAAAGACACTTGTAAAAATCGAACTACGAAAAGGCTTAATCCCTCCTCAGGGTACATAGGCAACCTCACAAGGGTGCAGCTATTAAAATAAAAAATCTCCTTCCTCGAGCCTGTTAAAAATAGCCTGAGACCTCTCAGCTACCATCTACGAGCTAAAAACTTTACTCTATAAGTGAACAGCCTTACAAGCTAGAGCATGCTACCAGCCAGCACAACCTTCCTAGTCTCTAAATGACAACAACCTATACGTCTAAACTGTTTAGGTTACACACATGCCTCTAAACGGCTTCGACCTTGCGTCTTTAAATCGGCTGGTCAGCTCCCGAGGTCTCTAAACGACCTGGGAGCAAGGTCTCTAAACGACCTGGATCTTCGGCTGGAAAACCACATTCGATCTAAAAAAAAACAACCTCTAAATGGCAAAAATCACGAATAATCATAAAAAAGGATCTCAAATCATTAAAATAAATAAAAACTCCTCAATGTAGCACAAGTTCAAACCAAAAAGCCCACTAGGGCATAAACAAGTTCAACAAACCAGAAAAGGGTTTAAAGGCCTCCCCAGGCACCAAGTTCAAAAAGAACAACAATAGACGAAAACAGTAAAGGCATCTCTAGCAAGCTGGTTCAGCTGTTTATCCTCCGGGGCAGGCTGATTCGAGGGCAGCGGGAACTCCTTCCTGAGCTCCTGGGAACCAAGGTCCAGCTGATCATTCAATTGTGCGCATGGCCCAGCGGGCAGCGTAACCGAGTCATCGGATACCTGAGGAATATCAATTTTACCCAGGAAAAAATCTGATACATGGACGATGGCAAGCTCCGCGTCCAACCTCAGCTTCTCAACCTGGATGCTCTTCTTTTCAGCCTCAAAATCATTGATGGTTTGGTTGATAATATCGTCAAGAAGAAGGATATTGGATTTACACTCCATAATCCGAGTCTCGGTATCGACCTCGACCTTCTTCTTCTCCCATTTATCCTTTATCCCCAAAAGAATGGCACTATACTGCTTGGATATCTCCCTCCTTGCGGCCTTCTCAGCTTTCTTCACCATCTCTTTTTGCCTCTTGGCAAGTTTTTTCGAGTCTTCAGTAACCTTCTCAACCTGGACCCTCAAGTCCACTATGTTTTCACTAGCTGAACGCAAACCAACCTTGGCGGCCCCAGCTCGCCCCTCGGCAACACGGAGATCCACCTTCAAATCTTCATTTAATTTCTCCAACACAGAAACCCGAGCTTGAGCCTCCCGGGCGGAATCTTCCCATCCCTTTGCCAAAACAGCTTGGTCTTTAACTTGGCCTTCCAACAGATCAACCTCGGTCATCCTCTCCTTGTTCCGAGTAAGTCTCCTCATCAGCTCGTCCCTTTCAGTGACGAGGTCTGCGATGGTCCTAGCTGCCCTCTCCACCTCCTTGGGCTGGGTAGCAGAACATAGATCTTTCTCAAAAGAGGTAATCAGCTCATTGGCGGCGGAAACAGCCTGGGAAAGAAACATAGAAATTCAACAAAAAAAAACCGAAGTAACAAGGAGCAAAGTAAAAGATAGAAAAAATACCTGACCCATCGCACTTGCGAACTGAACATAGCCCTCAGGCTTCTTCATGTTCCTAAGAGATGGCAAGAAGTAGGACAATGGCCTAACACGCCTAAAGAGATTTGCAAGCTGGGAATCGTTCTCAACAATCGCCTCAGGTCCGTCAAAATCAAACCTAAAGGCATTCGGAGAAATACCTCCACTACCCTGAGGGCGAGGTGCCACATGCCTCCTTGATGTCTCCTCGCCATCAAACCCGTCACCACGAGAGCGCTTGGAGCGAGACTGATGCTCGGCAGAACGACTCGGCTCTTTAGAAGACACCCTGGAAGCTGACTTTTGAGGACCCTTAGCTCGAACATCATGTTGGGTAACATCGGTTTCATCACCTTTTGGCGGAGCACCACCACCACCATGATCAGCTTCAAGCTCGCAATGATCATATTTTTCAACCTCTTCTCGTTGTGGGAGCTCAGCACGAATGGATTTACCAAGAGCCTCTTTGACCCTCTTATCGAGAGCACCGGCCAGCATTGGGGCAGGGTGCAAACGCATCCTCTCCCTGTAAGAAAGGCGCTGCGGCATCTTAGGAGGAACCATCTTGCTAGATTCGGTGGAGCTCTCGCTACGAGTAAGATCAACCTGGGAGGTAACATGGGCAGTATCTGGCACCTGGGAACCAGCCGGGGGATCAATCTCAACGCGGGCTAGATCTTTAGCAACGGCCTCGAGTCTTGGGATAATGGAAGGAGTAGGAGCCGGAGCTTGGATTTGAAGCAGAGGAGACGGAGGTGGAGAATCTGCAAAATCAAGTAAAGGAGATTTAAATAAAGAAACAATTCTTAATCTCAGAAAGACAAAAATATAAATCCCTCCAAACCTATAAGTCGGCAAGCAGTTGCAACGGACAATTCGGGAGATCGACATTCACGAGCTTGCTGAATCCTATCAGGAGAGAAACCCTTCCCGTCATAACTCTCACCTTTGACAAGGTCGACAAGCCGTTGGACCTCGGCTGTTACCGTCTTTGGAGAATCAATTGATTCTGCACAAAAGAAAAAGGGGTCACCATAATAGAACAAAAAAGGGGGCAGCAATTAAGAAATCCTCAGAAGGAATGCTCGGATCAGCATCCAAGAAATCACGCTGACCCGTGATCTGAGCCCAGGAGTGTCTAAGCACTGACTCGCCTTCAACGGATCTGCTGGAAATTCGGAAATAAAACCACTGCTTCCACCATTTGTCATCCCTCACATTGAATCTAAAAATGGATCGATTGACCTTCGCCGGAAAGTAGTAGGTCCCACGAAGAGGAGAATTCCCCTTGACGTTAAAGAGCTGGCGAAAGACTTCAGTATCAAAAATAACCCTAGACTCTCTAGAACGCACCCAGAGTGCGATCAGGGACCTCATCGCACTGGGCATAAGCTGCGGAAGAGCAAGTCCGAGGTCACTGATGATGTTCAAAATAGCTGATGGGATGGGAAAAGTAAGGCGACATCTCAGGGAGAACGCGGCATAACCACATGCATAACCCTCCGGGGGACTCTCCGGGGAACCATCAGCCGGCGGGATGAGCAGATCGCCGATATCAAGTCCTCATAAGGAGGAGATATTCGTAAGCTCAGCAGCCGAAATCGTGCTCTTCGAATGAGAACCGAACCGCTCGGCAAGGGGAGGAGGAGCATCCAGCTGAGAGGTAGAAGCCATTGCAAAGAAAAAGGGGGGCAAAGAAAATCAAGTCTGAAGAAGGAGGAAATTCGAACGGAAACAATGGAAGCTGAACTTTCACAAAAGAATATCTCGAGTAAAAGTGAGGATGAGGTGAAGACAGTTCAATTAATGGAGTAAAAATAATAAAAGAAAAAAGAAGAGAAAAATCGAAAAGACATTATTACCTCGGTAAAGGGGAGTTGAGGCGGCGTGGGAAGATAAAGCAACGAGAACCACTCATTTATATCCACTCGCCCACTCGTCCTGTCACATCCCTTAAAAGTCGTGATGACGCTACATGATCCCTACAAACTCGCCCTGCAAGCAAGCTGGGAATCAATCAGAAGCCCGAGATTGCGAGATTGTGCCAGTTGGATCAAGCTCAGTAATAAATTCCTAGATCGCAAATTTAAAGTCTAAATTCAATTACGTATATTGATGGATTAGCGGTTACGTTCTAAGAGGACGTGTATAAACGTAGAATACAGAGAACAATGTAAAGGACCGAATTCTTGGCTAAAAAGAATAATATACAACTTTTCTCTCAATTCTTTCTAACAATGTAAAGGACCGAATTCTTGGCTAAAAAGAATAATAAAGGCATTCAACCTAACTCAAACCAAGAGTTGAGGTTGTGAGATTCTGCTCTCACAATAACCGCTTGCCGGTGAACCAGCCGGCCGACTCATGCTTCTGCATCGTACCATCGATTCTTCCATCGTGGTCGATAACGGTTGGCTATGGCCGATCCTTATTTTACCTCGCCGGCTATAACTGTTCGCCGGTGAACCAGCCGATTGGCCACTCTTTTCCGGTGGTTTATATCTTTAGGCGAGTTTCTTTCTTTTGCCTAGAGTTTCTCCCGTTTTTGGCCTCCATCCCTTTTTTATCAACCATCATCCTTACATATGATTTGGATGGGTGTGTTTTTACCAAAAACCACCCTTTTGGGTCGAACAGATGAGATGATTAGCCAAACAGGTGCAACCCTTCGGCTAAATAACCGCCAACCGCCCCGCATACTTGATATGTGCGATCCCCTCGTCCCAAAACGCTTCTGAAGTGCTTTCCAGAAAGCCGATGCAAACCGCGAGTCTTGATCAGAAACTATGCTCGCCGGCACTCCATGCAACTTAACAATCTGCTCTACATATAACTTTGCAAATCCCTCGGCCTTGTCCTGTTTGTTGATCGCAAGGAAATGAGCTCAGTCTATCAACTATAACCCAGATCTAATCCATCTTACCACACATTGGCAATCCGGTCAAAAAATCCATTGTGATCATGTCCCATTTCCACTCTGGGATCGGTAAGGTTTGTAACAGCCCACTCGGAAACTGATGTTCAATCTTAACCATTTGACAAGTCTGGCATCCAACAACCCACTTAGCCACATCTCGCTTCATCCCGACCCAGTGAGTATCGCTTCAGATCTCGGTACATCTTGGTCGATCCTGGGTGAATCGCAAACTTAGAATGGTGAGCTTACTTAAGAATTTCTTCCCTCAGTTCCTTGTCATTCGGAACACACACTCGGCCATTAACCAAGATGGTCCCATTGTTCGAAGTCTGATATTATGCCTTATCATTCTTTGTCAACTTTATGAGGCTCTCATCTTTTTCCTGAGCCAACCGTACCCGACTTAGCAAATCCGTTTGATCTGTTGCGCCTAAACCCAATGGTTCCACCTCGTCAGTCAAGGCTGCCAGACGTAAAGTTCCAACCATACTGCCTAATCCTTCCATATCTTTCTCAGTAGATGCGACCACTCTCTTTCAGCTCAGTGCATCCGCAACTAGATTTGCCTTTCCGGATGGTAGGCAATATCCATATCATAATCGGCCACAAACTCCATCCATCTACGCTGTCTCATAATATTCAACTCCGGCTGAGTGAATATATACTTCAGACTTTTGTGATCCGTGAAAACTTGCACTTTCCCACCGTAAAGGTAAGATCGCCAAATTTTCAATGGAAACACTACCGCAGCCATCTCCAGGTCGTGGGTAGGAAAAGTTTGCTCATGCTTCCTCAACTGCCTTGAAGCGTAAGCTATTACCTTCCCTTGCTGCATCAGGACACATTCCAAACCCATCCGTGATGCATCTGAGTAAACCACATAAGGCTGATCAGGCTCAGACATAGCCAAACCTGGAGTACTCGTAAGCATTTCCTTCAGCTTAGAGAAACTCTTCTCGCAGTCCGCCGACCACACAAACTGCACATCTTTCCCATCTAGCCGAGTCATTGGCTGAGCCATGCTCGCAAAAACTTAACCAAGTTGTCGGTAGTACCCGGCTAAACCAAGGAAGCTCCTTATTTCCGAGGCATTCACAGGTCTAGGCCAATACGCAATTGCCTTGATCTTTTCCGTATCTACAGATACTCCCTTATCGGAGACCACATGCCCTAAAAAAATTCAATTTCCCTTTGCCAGAAGTTGCATTTGCTAAGCTTAGCATACAACTTATGTTCCCTCAGTCTATTCATCACCTTCTTGAGGTGAACCATGTGTTCCTCTCGGTTCTTTGAGTAGACCATAATATCATCTATGAAGATGATCATGAACTCATCCAAGCAATCTCCGAAGACGTTGTTCATGAGGTTCATGAAAGCCGCGGGTGCATTCGTCAGCCTGATATTCATGCATTTTACATGTTTACGCATATATTTTACTTAGAGTTTTGTGCCATTAGCATGCATAATCACGGTTTTGTCTTGCATTTAGGTCTCATTTAGAGTTTAGGACATTTGCATTAGGTCCTAGTGAGGTCTTGCATTCATTTGGAGTGTTTTTAGGTGTTTTGGAGACATTTGGGATGATTGGAGTGGTTGAGCATCAAGAGAAGCAAGAGCTCATCCGACACGCCGGAAAGATGTGGCTGGACGGAAGCCTTTCGGTCTGAATCAGTTATAGACGTGTGGAAGTTGTAGACGAGTGAGTTAGCTGCCCATAAGAGTTCGAATCAAGTCATTCAGACGTGTGGTTTGAGAGATATGGCTGATTTACCAGAGATAGGTCTGCCTGGCCGAGCCGGTTTCTTCAATACCGAGGTCACTGGTCGGTGCAACTGCTCGGTGTGGAAAAAGGGAGAAAATTCCCTTAGTACCGATGTACAATACCGATTTGTGACATCAGTATTGAAGGCTCTCCACTCCGAATTAGCCTCGGTGGTCTTCACTAAAGTTGTAGAGGAGTGAATCAGCTGTACACAGGAGTTTGAATCGGTTTATTTGGACATATGAATAGGTAGATAAAACGGATTTACTGAAGGTATGTCCGTCTAGCCGAGAGAAGACGATACCGTCCAAATAACAGGCAAAACGAAGGCCTTTCGATATGAATCAACTCAAACTGTCTTCATAAGAGTTGTAGAGGGACGAGTTAGCTGTCTACAGAAGTTGGATTCAAGTCATTCAGATGTCAGGTTCAGGAGTTATGACAAATTCACTGAAAACATACCAAAGACTTGACCGGGTCAAAACCCGGTTTGTTCCGGGTTGACCCGGTCCGACCTAAACTCATTTAAATATTGAAAACCCTTTTTTTTTTAGATCCAAGCTTTCTTCTTTCTAGAGTAGGGTTTTATCCGAAACTCTTCTTATGATTTTGGAGGGATTTTGATTGTTCTTCATACAAATGCCACTCTAGAGAAGATTTCTATACCCTTATCTTTATATTAATGCATTTTATCTATCTTTATGTCTTTTTCTCTTGTGTTCTTCATGTTTAGGCCTTGGGCCCATTTTTGTTGGATTTTAGATTTAGCTTGATTTTGATGATTTGATGATTGATTCTTGATGCTCATGTTCTTAATCTTTGCTTTCCTTTCTTGTTTAGTGTTTCTAATGCTAGATCTAGCTTGAGAAAGTAGATCTAGATCATAAGGCATTTCATGCACACCAAGTGTTTGATGAAATGCCTTGATGAACTATTCAAGGGATTTATGCTCCTAGCCTAAGAGATTAGTTGACTAGGGTGTATTTTGGTTGATCTTGTTTATATTCTTAATGCTTGCTAATCATTGATCCATAAATGAGAGTTTGCTAATGGATTGAGTGATTAGCATAGTGATTAGTTGCTTGAAAGAGAATTAATCAAGATTAGTGATCTTAACCTAAAGATTAGCATTGATTGTGTGTATTAGCATCATTAGTTAATTGTCTTGATGATTAGATGATGATGATTTAGGTTGATTCTTGTTAGATCCTTCACTTAGGTTGGTTCTTAATGCTACATTTGATAAGATAACCCAAAGTTTAGAATTACACCTAGATTAGGTAGCTCTAGTTGGCGTGACAAACCAATCTAGAGCTACACCTTAGGATTTATGGTCTCATCCCATGCATTAGGGAGAGATTCGAGTAAACGGTGTTAGTGCTAGATTAGATTTATCGATTCGAGTCTCGAACTTAGGCATTTCACTCCTAACCCGAGTTTAAATAAATTGCTTGAACCGAACCTTTTGTGAGCTTTTCTTGCCTAGCCAACGAGAGTTGATGTCTAGGGTGATTAGTGAACTAATTGGGATTAGATTTTAATGCTTGTTAACCATCTTATCACAAACGAGAGTTTGATCTTGATTTGGTGATTAACAAAGTGATTAATGCCACGAGAGTAGATTAGTCATAATTGTGAATCCCATGTTCTAGGATAGTGTTTAATGCTTCCAAATGATTCATTGCTTGATTGTTAATCATTCATTTGATAGTTCATTCTATGATCCACATTTCTATCTTTGTTTTTCTTCTTGCATTTCATTTCCTTAATTCAAAAACATAAAAACCAAAAACATTTGCTCTAGCTTAGGAAGATTCATGTATTCTTAGTGCTTCAATCTTAACCACTATGGATTGACACCTCTTATGCTACAATGACAAGCATAGAGGAATTGATATGAACCTAATACAAATTCTTACTATCAATTTGGCGCCGTTGCCGGGGAGGGATTTTGATTATGCATAAACATGATTAACGCTTATTACACTTAATCAATGTCAAGGGGTTGGAGGATTTGAAAGTTTGTGTAGGTTGAGGTTCGAATGTAAGTTATGTAAGGATAAGTATGGCTAGTCACTTTTGAGTAAGTTGTTTGATCGCATCAAGAAGTTTGCAACTTGGACATTGGGCTCGGATTCTTTTTATGGCATTTTCAGATTTGAGCTCCCATATTCTAGTCTTCTCCCTTTGCCTATTCTTGTTTGCTTGAGGACAAGCAAAGGTTTAAGTTTGGGGGAATTGATATTCATGCATTTTACATGTTTAAGCATACATTTTACTTAGAGTTTTGTGCCATTTGCATGCATAATCACGGTTTTGTCTTGCATTTAGGTCTCATTTAGAGTTTAGGACATTTGCATTAGGTCCTAATGAGTTCTTGCATTCATTTGGAGTGTTTTTAGGTATTTTGGAGACATTTGGGATGATTGGAGTGGTTGAGCATCAAGAGAAGGAAGAGCTCATCCGACATGCCGGAAAGATGTGGCTGGACGGAAGCCTTTAGATCTGAATCAGCTTCCATGATATTCATGGAAGTTGTAGACGAGTGAGTTAGCTGTCCATAGGAGTTGGAATCAACTCATTCGGACGTGTGGTTTGAGAGATATGACTGATTTACCATAGACAGGTCCGCCTGGCCGAGACGGTTTCTTCAATACCGAGGTCACTGGTCGGTGCAACTGCTCGGTGTGGAAAAAGAGGGAAAATTCCCTTAGTACCGATGTACAATACCGATTTGTGACATCGGTATTGAAGGGTCTCCACTCCGAATTAGCCTCGGTGGTCTTCACCAAAGTTGTAGAGGAGTGAATCAGCTTTACACAGGAGTTTGAATCGGGTTATTTGGACATATGGATAGGAAGATAAGACAGATTTACTGAAGGTATGTCCGTCTAGCCGAGAGAAGACAGCACCGTCCAAATAACAGGCAAAACGAAGGCCTTTCGATATGAATCAACTCAAACGTTCTTTATAAGAGTTGTAGAGGGACGAGTTAGCTGTCTACATCAGTTGGATTCAGGTCATTCGGATGTCAGGTTCAGGAGTTATGACAAATTCACTGAAGACATACCAAAGACTTGACTGGGTCAAAACCCGGTTTGTTCCGGGTTGACCCGGTCCGACCCAAACTCATTTAAATATTGAAAACCCTTTTTGTTTTTAGATCCAAGCTTTCTTCTTTCTAGAGTTGGGTTTTATCCCAAACTCTTCTTATGATTTTGGAGGGATTTTGATTGTTCTTCATACAAATGCACCATAGAGAAGATTTCTTCACCCTTATCTTTTTTTTTTTTTTTTTTTGTCAACCACCCTTATCTTTATACTAGGTGGCTGCCCGCGCCATGCGCGGGCGTGATTTCATATTAATTTTTTTTACTTAACCTTCTAAATGTTCAATCGAAAAATATAATTACAAATAATTCATATAATCAAACACAAATTAAATAAGAACAATTCAAAAAAAAGGGTAATATAAACGATGATTAATTGAAAAATAAAATAAACTTTTTATAATTATTAATTAATCACCGATCCACGATCTGTCTTCAACAAAAATCTATAAAAGAAACAGAATTGATGTTAGAAAGGAGTTCCATTTTTGTGAAACTAACAAAAACCTCAAAACTTCCATATCAATTTAACAGAGGGAGAACTAAACAAAAATGTAAAAAAAAAGGGACTTACTTCTTTTGGAAATCAAGAGATTCTTTAATCGGAGGATCCAACATAAATTGAGAACAGCCAGGTAGTGATCTAACCAAAAATCTTCCATTTCCGCTGATATCTAAATGTAACGATAAAATCAATATTATACATTAGGAAAATATAACCGATGTTAAAAAGTTTAATTTGCAAACAGTAAAACATATATAATATGCAAAATATACCTTCATCTTTTTCAAACGACCAAAACCTTAACATGCAGGCTATACCATATGTTCGAATTACACTCCATTGATCATAAAAATCTTTGGCAATATCTCCATTTGCACGACATAATACCATATTATCTCTTCATTCACAAATTCACGAAGTGAGTTTGATGATTACATATATACAATAAATCATCTACGACGTAACAGAAAACCAAATAGCTTGAATTATATACTTACTCAGCATCCATCAGATGAAAATGTATCGTATACTTCCTTTCGATTCCATCTCCAGCTATTTCAATTTTTAAATCTCCAACGCCAGAAATAGCCCCCATTAAATCTAAGAGAAGCATTAATAACGTTTCAAACTAAAAAAGTAATCATTCCGGATATTAGCAGATTCATAATTGTTTTGAAACATAAATCATCTAACCTGTTACGACATAAGGATCAATGTCATAATCAAAAACATCTTTGAATGTTGGTGCGTCGAGAAATAAGCATTCTGTTTTTGCATCAATATTCCTTACGATGGTTGAATTTTTAAACTGAATTTTATACTTGTTCCGAGCGAGTCGTGGTTTTCAACATAAGGGAGTACTTTGAAGCCAAATAACAACTTCCACTCATCTTGCTTAAGACTATCTTCATAAATAGGAACATGCAATGGCATAATCGTAGCAAATATCTTTAAACCCTGTGAAAATATGGTGATAAATATTCAACACATTACAGAAGATCCATTTACACTCGAACAAAATTGTAAAATGAATCATGAATATTCACAAAAACTAATAAATATGTGACAATAACTGATATCGTAAATACATAATCAAATAGAAAACGATATACAATCGAATATTTGTATCAAGATCAACACAAAATAAAATAGCAACACCAAAACATCAATAAAACTAATAGTACCTTCTCATCCATTAAAACCATCTCGATACTTTGCCCATCAGCAGTTTGTTTGTTCCATAAACGCAAGATCTTGACATTGATTGCCCAAACCTCTCCAATATGATGTAGATCTTCCAAAGTATCTCTCTGAAGCCTGTTAATAATATCCATAACTGTTTTGATCGCAAGAACCAATTCTAAACTTATTTTTTTGTAAGAACGAAATTTAGTCGTAGACTTGAATATAAAATCTTATATATAATTTTTGTAAGAACGATATATTACTAAAATCAATTATATGAAAGTTCCAATGTCACATTGGAAAAAGAAGTGGTAGATATCCATCTGTCAAATTTAATTGTGTAAACAGTAACTTTTTATACATAAATGTAAATATTTATTACTCTTCTATGACACAATCAACAACTACCTCTGATTCGTTTATATTTAGTTTTAAAAAAATAAACGGAAAATAGCCTTGTTCGATCATCATAAAATTGAAATTTTCTATAATCTAAAAATCATAGATACAATGTTACAATTTATTATTTAGTATAGCTAAAATAAATTAACAGAATAATTATGAAACGCGATGCACATAATATATAAGGACCGAATGTATAACTAATAAGAGGAACCAATATTCATGTTCAATAAAAAACATAGATAATTAAACATAAAGTCGACAAAAACCAATTCTAATATCGATTGCCCAAACCAATTCTAGGATCTTGACATCGATTGCCCAAACCTCTCCAATATGATGTAGATCTTCCAAAGTATCTCTCTGAAGCCTGTTAATCATATCCATAACTGTTTTGATCGCAAGAACCAATTCTAAACTTATTTTTTTGTAAGAACGAAATTTAGTCGTAGACTTGAATATAAAATCTTATATATAATTTTTGTAAGAAAGATATATTACTAAAATCAATTATATGAAAGTTCCAATGTCACATTGGAAAAAGAAGTGGTAGATATCCGTCTGTCAAATTTAATTGTGTAAACAGTAACTTTTTATACATAAATGTAAATATTTATTACTCTTCTATGACACAATCAACAACTACCTCTGATTCGTTTATATTTTGTTTTAAAAAAATAAACAGAAAATAGCCTTGTTCGATCATCATAAAATTTAAATTTTCTATAATCTAAAAATCATAGATACAATGTTACAATTTATTTTTTAGTATAGCTAAAATAAATTAACAGAATAATTATGAAACACGATGCAGATAATATATAAGGACCGAATGTATAACTAATAAGAGGAACCAATATTCATGTTCAATAAAAAATATAGATAATTAAACATAAAGTCGACAAAAAAAAACGATAATTAAACATAATTTAAAGTAGTTTGGTTCGAATTATAACAGACGTTGAGAGATAAGAGATAATCATAAGGAGGATGGATGGCCGGTGGTCGTTGATCGGTAGTGCTGAAGACGATGTCGCCTATACACACAGATATTCAATACATTAACAATGTAAAACTAAACAAAAAGACAAATTAAAAATTTGATATTTAAAAAAAAAACAATACTTACATAGCCCTAAACTCATCAACCTCTTTATCGATAGGATTAAAGAGGAAATCAGAGCATCGAGGATGAGAGCGCAAGACAACCGAGTCCTTGTCAACACCTAAAAATGATATGATCATGGAAAGCAAGGAAGCTGAGGAAGCAGAAGCTGACAAGGAGCTGGAGCCAGTTGGAGTGATCACTCGATCCAGAGCCAAGAAGATGGCAAGTGAAGCTCACTCACTCCTACTTCAGTCTCACTCTCACTCAACCACTTCACTCAACCTATCATCAAATCAAGTCTTCTATATCTCCAGTTTGAAGACTACACTCGATCTTGAAGACTAAGTAACTTAGGTGATGATTCTGCACTCTTTTCCCATGTTGAGTTTTGTCCCACTGGGTTTTCTCAACAGGGTTTTTAACGAGGCAGATGAGTCACTACGGCGAGTACTTAGGCTTCTCGATCAGAGAGTAATAATGTACAAGTCACCTTGACTATGTACTTAGCTGTTTTAGAGGTGCACCGAGTAGGAGCCTTTGGCTGGGACGCCTCGCTGTTTTATTTAAACTTTAGACGCTTTGTTGTTTTACTTCAAACGCTCTGTTGTTTAGGTTGTGTTGCTAGGGTTGATTTATAAAACCCCAGTCACGCTTCCTTTGTTTCTTTAGCGAAGATTTTAGATGCAATTGCACAACCAGAGATTTTCTTCTCTCAACATCGATTCTGAGATCATTCTCTTGAATTCGAGTTTTCCATCACTTGTGAATCCGAAAACTCTACTATCTGTTCTCTCATCTAATCACCTGCAATCTATCCATAAAATCACTTCTATCAATCCCCTTCATCCTCGCAAATCACGTTCATCTCATCATCATCACCACCGCGAATCATCCCATCGTGATCCTCTTGTTGCAGCACCGTCTTTATCAGCCTTCCTCCGGAGTTGATCAAGCAGGGACGCATCAAGTGGTATCAGAGCTTGCTCTGGACCAAAGGCTGAGAAAAATCCCTAACTCTAACTCCCTTGTTTTCGCGATTTGCAGGTCTTAGACCTAGGGCTGTTTCGCGATTCTAGGGCTGGGCGTTTTGGGTTTGTTAATCGAAGCAATCTAGTTTAGCATCATCCTAGGTTGTTGTCTGCATCGCATCATATAGTAGCTGTCTAGTTGTGTTTAGTCGGTTCTTAGAAGTCCAAGTCATTCGCGATTCATATTTTTTTTTTTAGGTTAGTTGTCGCGAATTGGATCAGATCATTAGGGCTGTTGTCACTTTGTTTAGTCCTAGCAATCTGTGTCGCAATTGCATGAGACCTAGACCCCCTTTAGCATCAGGTTGTCGCGAGTTGTCTTAGGTCTAGGTTTAGTATGTTCGCTTGTTAGCTTAGGTTGCGATTAGTTTAGTTGTCTAGGATCATTGTAGTTTCTGTGTTCTGATTAGTATTGCATCTAGTTAGGTTCATATCATTAGTTGCTGTGTCTGCATAACCTGCATCAAGTAGAAACCTGCATCAATTAGAAACCTGCATCAACTAGAACCTGCATCACTAAAACCTGCATCAATTAGGACCTGCATCACTTCTGTTTCGATTTTTTTTCTTAAGACCAAGTTACTGCGAGCTGCTGTTTTGATTCTCAGGTACCATGGAGCTGTCAGCTGAGACAATGGCAGCCCTGAACAAAGCTATGATCGAGCAAATTAGAGAATCAAACCAAGCTGTGACAACGCAGCTCACTCAACAGATTGAACAGCTCAAGGAGCAGTTTGAAGCCCAGATTAGTGGTATCCTCCAAGATCAGAGTGCAAGTGGAGATGAATCTTCAGAAACACCAACTCCCTCAGAGGCTATGCGCATCACTAAGGGCAAGGGAAAGATGGGAGCCTCTTCTCGAAAGCCTAGACCCGAAACCAGAACTAAAAACAAGACTCAACGAAGTCAACTTGGGAGCAGAGACACTCTGTCTAAGAAACGAGGTGATGACAGAGCTGAAGGACATCAAGCACCAAGGCATCGCCGAGGAGAGTACATAGCTGGGCATAGAGTTTTCATGGGAACTGATCCAGAATATTCTGCAGAAGAAGAAGAAGTCTCGGATCACAGTCTAGAAACAGTGAGAAGAAGAGCTGGAAACAGAGGAAACAACAGAGATTATGATCCTCTAAGACAGCAGCTCAACCACATCAAAATTCAGTATCCTGCGTTCTATGGCACCAACGACCCAGAGATCTATCTTGATTGGGAAAGGAAGATGGAATCAAACTTCTTGGTTCAAGGCACATATGCACTTAATAAGGTGAAGATAGCTGTGTCTGAATTCAGTGGTTATGCACTGTTATGGTGGGAACAGCTGGGACTTACTAGACAACGACAAGGAGAAGGTCAAGTTACTACCTGGACTCAGCTGGTCACACAGATGAGAAAGAGATTCGTGCTTGCACACTATCAAAGAGAGCTTCTGCAGAAGCTTAGACGTCTCATTCAAGGCACCAAATCAGTCCGAGACTATTTCCAGGAGTTAGAAACATTGCTGATCAGGGCTGATTTGAATGAGAGTGAGGACATGGTTCTGTCACGATTTCTTGGAGGACTGAACAGAGAGATTCAATACAAGGTGGAACTGCAGAGTTACAACGATTTACAAGAACTAGTGCACAAGGCAGAGCTGGTCGAATCTCAGATCAAAAGAAGGATTGGCCGAACTCCTTTCACACCTCACGTTCCAAAACCAAGGGAAATCAGCAAACCTGCATACAACAGAGACACTAAGCCAGCAATACCTGCTGTTAAAGAAGAGACCAGAACCGATTTTAAGCCCAGAACTAACACGTCTACAAGCAATGTCAGGTGTTTCAAGTGTCAAGGCATGGGACATTACTCTAGAGACTGTCCTAACAAGAAGATGTTCCTGCTGCAAGAAGGAGGACAGATTGTTCCTCAAGATAGTTCAGAAGGCGAAACTGATATTGAGTCCTCAGAAGGAGAAGAAGAACCAGCAGCAGTAGGAGAAATGCTTGTAGCGCGAAGAACACTAAGTGTTCAGGTTCATCCAGATGACAGAGAGCAGCGTGAGAACCTCTTCCATACTAGATGTGTAGTTCAAGATAAGGTCTGTACCTTGATTGTAGATGGAGGAAGTTGCACCAATGCTGCTAGTGAAGAGATGGTACAGAAACTGAATCTGGAGACAACGCCTCATCCCAGACCGTATCAGCTACAATGGCTGAACAACAAAGGAGCTTTAACCGTTTCTCAGCAAGTGCTAGTTAAGCTAGCGATTGGAAAGTATGAAGATGAGCTGCTGTGTGATGTAATTCCCATGAAGTCAAGTCATGTTCTCTTGGGCAGACCGTGGCAGTTCGACAGAAGAGTTCTGCACGATGGATACACCAACAAGCAGTCTTTTGAGTTCAAAGGACGCAAAGTGACTCTTCTGCCTCTAACACCGAGTGAAATCTACAAGGACCAGCTGCATATGAGTCGCCAGGATAAGGAGAAAGTGTCAAACAACCTCTACATCAACCACAGTGAATTCTCTGAACTCTTTGATCCTGAATTAACTACCTTTATGTTTGTGTACAAGGATATCCTTGTTAGTACTAACCAATCACAGGAGCTTCCTAGTGCTATGACAGAGATTTTGCAGGAATACAGGGATATTTTTCCAGAAGAGACACCACCAGGATTACCTCCAATTCGAGGAATAGAGCATCAGATCGATTTTGTACCAGGTTCTGCATTGCCTAATAGACCAGCATATCGAACTAATCCAGTAGAGACCAAGGAGCTGCAGAAACAAGTAGAAGAGCTGATGAGTAAAGGACATATCCGAGAGAGTTTGAGTCCTTGTGCAGTACCTGTTTTGTTAGTTCCTAAGAAAGATGGGACGTGGAGGATGTGTGTGGATTGCAGAGCCACAACAACATAACCGTGAAGTATAGGCACCCAATTCCGAGACTAGATGACATGCTGGACGAACTGTGTGGGTCTACAATCTTCTCCAAAATCGATTTAAAGAGTGGGTATCACCAGATCAGAATGAAGGAAGGAGATGAGTGGAAGACAGCATTCAAGACCAAACAGGGGTTATACGAATGGCTGGTTATGCCATTTGGTCTCACCAACGCTCCCAGCACCTTCATGAGGCTGATGAATCACGCCTTGAGGTCCTTCATTGGCGTGTTCGTAGTAGTCTATTTCGATGACATACTCATATACAGTAAAGGATTTGTTGTAGGAGCAGAAGGAGTTAAAGTAGACGAAGAAAAGATCAAAGCTATCAAGGACTGGCCAACTCCTAAGAACGTGGGAGAGGTCCGCAGCTTTCACGGCCTCGCAGGCTTCTACAGGCGCTTTGTTCGCAACTTCAGTTCCATAGCTGCACCACTAACAGAAGTTATCAAGAAAGATGTGGGATTCAAGTGGGGAGACGCACAAGAACAGGCTTTTACAGCCCTTAAAGAGAAGCTTATCAATTCCCCTCTTTTAGTACTTCCTGATTTTTTGAAAACATTTGAAGTTGAATGTGATGCCTCTGGAATCGGTATTGGTGCTGTGTTGATGCAGGATAAGAAACCGGTGGCTTACTTCAGTGAGAAGCTGGGAGGATCAACACTCAATTATCCTACATACGACAAGGAGCTCTATGCATTGGTTCGAGCTCTCCAAACGTGGCAGCACTATCTCTGGCCCAAAGAGTTCGTGATTCACACAGACCATGAGTCTCTGAAGTATCTCAAGGGACAGCAGAAGCTCAACAAGAGACATGCCAGGTGGATGGAATTCATAGAGACGTTCCCATACATTGTTAAGTACAAGAAAGGTAAGGATAATGTAGTCGCAGATGCATTATCCAGAAGGTACTCTCTTATCTCCGCTTTGTCTTCAAAAATCGATGGATTTGAGCATATAATAGCCTTGTACAACACTGACCTCGATTTTGCTGAGAACTATGGCAAGTGTCATAAGTTTGCTTTTGAGAAGTACTTTAGGCAGGATGGATACTTATTCTACAACAACAGGCTGTGCATACCACGAGGATCAGTCCGAGAGCTGCTAGTTCGAGAAGCTCATAGTGGTGGACTAGCTGGGCATTTCGGCATCTCAAAGACCCTACTTGCATTACAAGATCGTTTTTACTGGCCTAAAATGAAGTCAGATGTCGAGAAGGTTTGTTCTAGGTGTGCTGTCTGCAAGATGGCAAAGAGTAAAGTACAGCCTCACGGTTTGTATACTCCTCTACCTATCCCTTCGCAACCTTGGACTCATATATCTATGGATTTTGTATTGGGCTTACCTCGAACCAGAAATGGTAGAGATTCGATTTTTGTAGTTGTTGACAGGTTTAGCAAGATGGCTCACTTCATTGCTAGTCACAAGACAGATGATGCTGTTAGTGTAGCTAACTTGTTTTTCAGGGAGATAGTACGTCTGCACGGCATACCTCAAGAGATAGTGTCAGACCGAGACACTAAGTTCTTAGGACATTTCTGGAGAACGTTATGGGCAAAGCTGGGAACTAAGCTGGCGTTTTCCACTACTTGTCACCCTCAGACTGATGGTCAGACGGAGGTGGTGAATAGGACGCTGTCTACACTACTCAGATCGTTGGTGAAAGACAACATCAAGTCATGGGAATCCTGTTTACCACACGTGGAGTTTGCTTATAATCACGCTAAGCATTCTGCAACTCTCTTTTCTCCCTTTGAAATCGTTTATGGGTTTAATCCTCAGTCACCGTTAGACTTGATCTCTTTGCCTTTAAGTGTTCAATGTAGTGTCGATGGTAAAGCCAAGGCTGTACAGGTCAGGGAGATACATGCAAAAGCCAAGGAGAACATAGAGAAGAGGACTAAACAGTATGAGAAACAAGCAAACAAGGGTCGGAAGGAGATTATCTTTGAAGAAGGCGACTTAGTGTGGATCCATCTACGCAAAGACAGATTTCCAGAAGAGAGAAAGAGCAAGCTGATGCCGAGAGTGGATGGCCCCTTTGAAGTCGTCAAACGGATCAACAACAATGCTTATCAGATCGATCTCCAAGGTAAGTATAACGTATCTTCCTCGTTCAATGTTTCTGACTTGCTTCCTTATCTTGCAGATTTCGATTTGAGGACAAATCCTTTTCAAGAAGGAGGGGATGATATGATCATGGAAAGCAAGGAAGCTGAGGAAGCAGAAGCTGACAAGGAGCTGGAGCCAGTTGGAGTGATCACTCGATCCAGAGCCAAGAAGATGGCAAGTGAAGCTCACTCACTCCTACTTCAGTCTCACTCTCACTCAACCACTTCACTCAACCTATCATCAAATCAAGTCTTCTATATCTCCAGTTTGAAGACTACACTCGATCTTGAAGACTAAGTAACTTAGGTGATGATTCTGCACTCTTTTCCCATGTTGAGTTTTGTCCCACTGGGTTTTCTCAACAGGGTTTTTAACGAGGCAGATGAGTCACTACGGCGAGTACTTAGGCTTCTCGATCAGAGAGTAATAATGTACAAGTCACCTTGACTATGTACTTAGCTGTTTTAGAGGTGCACCGAGTAGGAGCCTTTGGCTGGGACGCCTCGCTGTTTTATTTAAACTTTAGACGCTTTGTTGTTTTACTTCAAACGCTCTGTTGTTTAGGTTGTGTTGCTAGGGTTGATTTATAAAACCCCAGTCACGCTTCCTTTGTTTCTTTAGCGAAGATTTTAGATGCAATTGCACAACCAGAGATTTTCTTCTCTCAACATCGATTCTGAGATCATTCTCTTGAATTCGAGTTTTCCATCACTTGTGAATCCGAAAACTCTACTATCTGTTCTCTCATCTAATCACCTGCAATCTATCCATAAAATCACTTCTATCAATCCCCTTCATCCTCGCAAATCACGTTCATCTCATCATCATCACCACCGCGAATCATCCCATCGTGATCCTCTTGTTGCAGCACCGTCTTTATCAGCCTTCCTCCGGAGTTGATCAAGCAGGGACGCATCAAAAAAAAACAATGAAATTAGAGTATAAACATATAACATGACATACATTCGGAACTAAAACTCTACCTTGGCCATTGGACATCTTCCAAAACCTCAACACACAAACGACAGATTCACTTGTGTTTCGTTGATAGACTTCATAGAAAGTCTTGGCCAAGGCACCACGAGCAATACATGGCAAGGCACATTCCCTCCTATCACACGCCGATAATAAGACCAACAAATCAAATCGTCAAAATTCTAAGACCAACAAATCAAATCCACGAAAGTCCCTAAGTGATAAAAAAAAATATAGAGATATAGAAAAGATGAAACCTACACTGCATCCGTAAGTTCGAATCTCACATAGGACATATCCTCTTCGTAGGCATCGTTGCTAGCATCATAGAGTTCACCCATCTTCAACATAGTTCCCATAACATCTAAAATAAGTCGGGTAAAATACTAATGTTAATATTCTCCATAACGAATCATATAAAAGGAAAACCAAAAAAGTTAAATATCACCTAACAAAAGAAGGTAGGTTTACCAATCAGATATTCGAAGTCCAATGCTCGAGTCATGATATCATAAAACCGAAAGCAATGGAGAAACAAACTGTATGTCTTTGGCCGGACGGGTGTGACCGTGGTCAAAGAGATGAACTCGAGACGATGCTTATTGATTGTTGTGAGAACCGATCCAGAGGCCTCCTTAACAACAAACCCACAAATTTTAAACCACGATCCTTGTTTCAGAGAACATGCATGTTTAGGAAATTCGTTCGGCATAATGGTTGCCGAGATATGGTTGCACTAAAACAAAAAAAACAATCAGTAAGAAAATCGATCAATGATTTCACGATAGAAAACATTACAAAAATACTTAAATAAATATAAATCCGACCGAAAACGTACCTTTTCATCGGAGAGAACCAACTCAGTCGTGTCTCCGAAGAACGTTACATCCTTCCACAGCCTTACCACTTGAACGCAAATCTGCCAATTGATTTTGTAAGTGTCCAAACACGAAACTTCAACGACATCTGACATTATAGAAACCGAATCGTTTTGGTGTCCAAAGGAGAAAAAAAAGAGAGAAGACCTAAAACAATAAGATCAGATAAAATATATACATATAAATATTATTCTTGGCAGTTTTAATTACATCGAACGACTGCGAGAAGTCACAATTAATATCTATCATTAAATGTTACTTATCGTCACATTTAAAACCAAACCCACGAACTGACAGTAAACCACTTCCCAAACAAATCAGGCAATATTCTCCATTTTTTTCGTACCATGCGGACAGAGGGAATAAAATCCTATTAGGCTGGGTTTGCCAAAATTATACGCAAGACTAAGAAACCAATGTACCAAATCCAAAGCAATATACATCATATTTAATTTAATATATTATTTAAATCGTGTCGACAATGGATAAATTTATGAAATATTTTATCTGAATTTTAATTCAGAATATATCGTTTTATCGAATGTTATTTTATTTAAAAAATAAAAATCATTAATTATTTTTTATTTGTAGATATATACATGCACCAAATACATTAATGCAATTTTGGTGGTTGTCGAAATAATAATAAATGAAAAGAGGTATGTTGGTTTATATCAAATCTCAACTACAAAGGTATCGGAGAAATATGTCAGTAGGAAGTGTTGACTTCTCAAATACAAAAACAGAATCACGGTTATGCCAAGTTAAAAAACATACAAATAAATATTTATAAATCAAGATACCTAACCATAGAAAATAACCGAGTAAAAAAAAAGGATAACCAAATCAAAACACAATAAGTTAATACAAACATTAAAATTTAAGATAGTTCGATGATAGTCTTAAAAGTCATAACAATTTAACGTTAGCATAAATAAAAGATAAGACATATAATAGATCGATATCCGATAACATTAAGGCAGTATTGAATATTATAAATTCCATTACTGATCGTTCTTCTTATGCGAGGAACTCGCCTCATCGACCATCCGATTCCCATCATTAACTATGGAATTACTGTTCTCGTTTTTCACAAACCTAAAAAACAAAAATAATGGTCAATTTTATATACACATAAATGTGTGTTTATTTATAAGATGTATATATATCACCTTTGCATAAAGTTCAGAGCTTGGGAAATCTGAGGACGAAACTTAAACCTGGAAATTCCTCCCTTGCTCTTAACATAGATGCATGCTACAAAATATTCAAATATTATATCGAACTAAAAACAAATGTTGGTAGATGTAAATTACTCCAATCAAAACGAATATGTTACCTTCTTCGTTTACAACACGCCAATCAGTTAAAAGACAAAGGACATGTACTTGATTAGCTTTCCAGAATTCGTCATTGAAATAAAGGGCCAGTTTGCCAAACGCAGAACATCTAAGCTCTAGACCCCTTTTAAAATAATTCAAAGCCGTCATTAAACGTTACCAATTTTTATGTTTCAACCTCTAACACACACAAATAAACTATATGGAATACCAACCTCTGGTTTTTCATAACGAAATTGATAGAGATTGTCTTTTTTCTCTTGTTTGACTGTAGGAATCGTCACACCGTTTGGAGCTCCTCAACAGCAATAACCATACCCATTAAGTCTGATAAAGAAAAATCCCAAACATAACTCATATCATTATACATGACATTCTCATATAAATAGTTAAATAAATATATTACAAAATATATATATATATATATATGAGTACCAATAGGAAGACCACGATCCGTTTTCCCACTAAGAACTTCTGTAAAAGTCGACAACACTGTCTCACTATCAACCGATCTTGGATCAGTATAACAGATGCAAGTGTTTAACATCACTTGATAGTCCAGCCAAGTAATGAGTTGGGTTCTTCTAACGGATCCTCACAGACAACGAAATCTCTAATACTTTTCCATTCACCTTCTTCAATCCTTCTGCCAAATTTTTTCATTAAATCTGGGTGATTGACCGAGGCCTGTATCGTATCACCCTGAAGAATAAAAGCAGAGTAGCTGTATATCCAAGTCCTTTATTAAATAAAAATCTATAACAATAAACATAAGATCAATAAATGAACCTTCTCGTCCATGAGCAAAAACTGCAAAGAATCGTGATTTACTATATTGTGTTCCTCCCATTTCTTTAGCACTTTCACTCTAATACTCCAATTAGTTCTCCTTTCATTCAGATCCATAATCATGTCGTACGCGGCCATCGAAGCTTGTAGATGTTTTTGAACAAAAAAAGGGTAAAAACCATAAAAATCTCGAACTCAAGATAATTTTCGTGTATACAAAAAGAAATTATTTCCTCTATAATACACCAAATTTATAACAAAGAGACACTGGTATCTACAATAACTTCCCGAATACGAAAAGCAAGACCAGTCCAGATGCTCAATGCATCGATAAATTAAAAAATTACAGCTTTTCAGCAATTTTTTTTTAAAAATAATGATATTTACGACGACAAAAGTAACTCGTAACAGTTTGAAATGACTAAACAATAAAAATATAATCTATTTAACCTAAATAGAATATTCATTAAGATTCGATTAGATAATAAAATATGATATATATTTGTGATGTTGGTAGACTTATAGACGATCCATACGAAGATATATTCGGGTCAGCTGCACGCAAAATAGAATTATGAATAAGAGACATGTAGTAAGTCTGACTATGTTCTAATCAGATCATTACATTTTAATTTTTATATATGTTCTTATTTTATCGACTAACTATCTTATGAGTGTTTGTATTATTCTTAGCTATACTATAGTAAAATGTGTTGAGATATGAAAGACAAAAACAAATAAAATGTTACGGTGTAAAGCATCGGAAAGTCTAAATATTTTCGAAAAAATCATTGCTCACAGCATTCAGTGTTTTCTTCTGTGACTTTATAGCAAAAGAGGAATTATCATCTTCCGGGATATTATTTTAAAAAGACAAATCGAACACAACCTTGTTGTGAAAAATCATAAAAGACAATCAATAAACAAAAAATATATGTAATAAAACACGCATCATGGACTAAAATTCCCGGAACGAAGAATTGAGTCACACATATGATGAACTTCAGGAATTGAAGGATTCAATAATATCCGTGTAAAATCGTATGCTGTCATAACTGCTCAGTAACTCCCAAAATGTGCGATCCTAGCAAATCTAATAACACAAATATTGATTTCATGTCCACTCCGAGACAAAGAATCCTTCAACCTCGATGCATAATCCTTACGCATGATGAGTTCTAAACTTACGTCGTTAGAAAAAAAAAATCAGACCAACACGAAAATAACAGCATCAATAAATAACAATTAAAGCAAGGAACATACCGCGCGTTCTTAAGCTCCAGATAGACATTCCCCCAATAGTTCTGATGATCAAACGAACGATTTAGAGAAGTAAAAGTCCAAATCTGCGCAACATGCCCAATTAAATCTAACATAAACACATTAAATATAATTAAAAAGCTAAGGTTAGAATGTACAACATATTTACTAAATATAAACAAATGAGAGATGAACCCACCTACACAAAAGCGAATATCTCGGAGTCCACGGTGTATATCCTCAAATCCAGTAAAATCGAAATAATTATCTTCAATGCTAGCAACTTTGGCAAAAAAGGTTTGGGTATTCCATAAGAGTCGATAATCATGCAAAGTCAATCTCAAATCACCACTCTCAGCCACAAGACCAAATCGATAAAGGAAAATAGAGTCTCCCTCAAATATTTCAGATGAAAAGTGATGCACATAGTCAGCTGATATTGATGCTTGTATTCTATCCCCCTACAGAAAAGGAAAATAACAGTTTATCAATAAATAACAATATATATAGATAAAAGAGCAAAGCAAGAAACATATTAACAACCATTGTATCAACCAAAATTAATTCCAAAGGTCCATCGCATCCAGTGCAAGTGCATCGCTCAGTAATCTGAAGTACTTTAACTCGAATACGTGAGAAAGAACCTGGAGGCTTCAAATCATGAACATACGTAAAATCTAGCTTATCGAGATTCATTAGACCAGAATATCCAAAGGCCATCTATAATCAATGGACAACCTTATCAAAAGATAACTTCCCAGTCGCGTAGTATTATATAGATTTTATAATTACTATCCAAATCAAACACATTTTCCTTTTCAAATCAAACAAATTTTATTTATTAAAATATATAATTTTATTTGGGATATTCACAAATCTAAACTGTAGAAATTATCCAAATAATTCCCATGTCAAAATAGTCACGAAAAGGTATTTATCCATAAACATCATACCCTTTTTGTCACAGCTCAAAATAACTTACCACAAATAACAATTTCGTATATTTATTCACAGCCCGAATCACTTCACGAAATTCCTAATGAATCATGAAATATTTAAATCTTACTAACATACAAAATTGTAACGATTACAATGCCGACCGAAGGAAGAATCAAAACCCTCAAAATATTATTTCTCTTGTCCCCAATTTTGTATCTAATCGAAATCCTCGAATTCAAACCAATAACATTAAAAAAATAAAAACAAAACCAATGTGTTGCAATGATATACGATAGACAAAAAACAAATAAAATGTTATGGTGTAAAACACAGAAAATTCTATATATTTCCGAAAACCTCCTTGTACACTACATTTAGTGTTTTTCTTTGTGGCTTATCATCTTTGTTCGTGATCAAAATCTTCAGCCCCGCTCTGGATGTAACCCTTGAAACAGCAACATAGAGTTGGCCATGAGTAAAAACTGGTTTTGGTAGATACAAACCAACCTTTGCAAGTGTTTGTCCCTGGCTCTTGTTAATCGTCATAGCAAAAGCTAAAGTGATCGGAAACTGTTTGCGTCTCATCCTAAAAGGGAACTTCATCTCTGTGGGAGAGATAAATATCCTAGGAATAAGAACTTTTTGGCCAACTTTATCACCAGTTATTACCTTAGCTTCGATAACATAATTAGCCATCTGAGTAATAAGTAGCCTTGTCCCATTACAAAGACCATTCTTGGGATCGATATTCCTTAACAACATGATAGGGGTACCAATCTTCAAACGCAAATTGTGATTAGGTAATCCAGCTACCTTACACTATTAAGAAACTCTTCGGTATAGATCATATTACCATAACCAGGATTATAGGTTGACTCGACGCTCTCAGACGGTACTTCAGATGCATTTTTAACATCGAGTACTCGATCAGATGAATCAATGCTGTCACAACTTAGATAGATCCTCGACTCACCTAACACGTGAATAACAATAATTAATATTTTGAACATCGAACCAAAACAACGATAACTATTAATCAGATGAAGCATAACACTAATAATTTCAAATGTACCTGGCAACTGAGAGAGCATGTAGTCGTTTATTATTTCTACATCGTCGTTCCTTGGGCTCAATATCGCCCTCTCTTGAAAGAATTTAGGATCAGTCTCTTTGAAAAAAGAACTCCCATAAATTTCAACAACGATTGCTTTGATAGGTTCTTCGCAGTCCGTGACTAACAAATCCTCGGGAATGTCAATCTCAGATTCCCCGGTATCATTCCCATTTATCGTTCCATCACCAATATCCAATATCCATTTGGAAAAAACTGCGAGTTCAAGCACCTCACGACTATTATCTCCAGCAATAAGCCGCATGTTCTGTGTAAGTCGCAGCACTTTGACACTATACCAAAGAGGCGACGAATTTAAAGTAGCCATTAAGATCTCCGTCTTGCCAGCATTAGGGATCACCGGCAAGATCTGTCTGAAATCTCCTCCAAAGACTACAACTTTACCACCGAAAGGTTCACTACATTTTAATATGTCACGCATCGTTCTATCCAGCGTCTCAAAACAATCTTTGCTCATCCTCAGTGCCGCATCCCATATAATGAGTTTAGTGTCTCGAATTAAATCCGCAAGATTTGATTCAGATTTGATACTGCATGTCGTAAATTTATTCACCACAATAGGGATCGCAAACCTCGAATGTGCAGTCCGACCTCCTTGTAATAGCAAAGCAGCAATTCCACTCGATGCAACATTAAGAACGATATGACCTTTCGATCGTAGAGCAGCTCCCAATAAACTCCACAAATAATTTTTCCCAGTACCTCCAGAACCATAAACAAAAAACAAACCTCCGACATCAGCATCTACAGCGTGTAATATCTCATCGTACACACGCCTTTGCTCATCCGTTATGGTGACCATCATCTCATCATGCCTAATACGCAATGATTCGCGGTCATAACTTTTTTCATCCCGGATAAGAGGATTACCACATGTATCCATAGTGAGATCTTCTGGAAAAGGCATAGGAGAGAAATCTTTCAAAGATCTCCCACCGGTACGTAAAAGCAGTTCTAGCTCAGAAAGAGCAAAATCTTTAACCTGATCTACAGATAGTCTCAGACCTACGCAAATTTAGATAAAAGAATCAGTATCACAAACAATAGAAATCCTAATATACGTGAGGCAAGAAAATATATGTATTACTTCGGTTTCCGGTGATCTTCATCTGATTGTATAACACGTCCTCGGATAGAATATCCCAGGTAGCATCCCAAACTCTAGAAGGAATCGCTATGCTATTCGTAGTCAGCATGATCACAAATAACCGACGAATGTATCTCGCGGGAAGCCACAAACCAGATTCTTTGATAGCGTCAATGTATTCTTTATCATCATCTAATAAGCCATATGCATAGCAAGCTTCTTCGAAAGAAGAATATAGATGGTCTTTAACTGTTTTTATATCCTCAAAACTCATTGGACTTTTTACTATATTGAGGAGAAGCCTCAAATAATATGCATCGCCTACAGACATGGGTACGTACGTAATCCTGCCAATAACGATCCCTCTAGACCTTGGTTTCCATATTCTGTTTGGACCATCCCAAACAAATTTCGAAGGAATCTCGATATAAGTTAAAAGCCTAGCATCCGCATACATCTTATTACAATCCATCCATGCAATGAACTTGGACGTACCAATGGAAACACGATTTACAACCTCATCAGCAGGATCATCTTCATTGTATATAACCAATTGTTGATTCGGCAAATGAAACGGGAGTTTCATTACTGATATTGTACGATAGTGAGTAGGAAAAGATAGAATCCTCCACGTAGATTCGCAGGCCGATATGTACCTGTATAAAAGATCGTGAATAAAGAAGTCAATCACAGTAAACTACCCCATTAAACAACAACGTGTTTGTGAAATACATACCTACAACTGAAATGTTTTTTAACTTCGTCTTCCTTATTATCAGTTGCAACCGTTGCCCGAATATAATCTGAACCTTTGTGAATGTACTTGAAAAGATACTTGACTGAACGTGATTGTATACACTACTCCACGTTGATATGAGCGCGATAACGAAGGGTGAGATTTTTATTATACGGGACAACGTAACCATTGTCACAGTTAAACCCTCTTCTAGTAACAAATCTATTATCATCCCGCCTCCTGTATATAGGGTACCCTATATCATCAACTTTGGTGATTGGGCTGAATTGTTTTGGAAAATATTTTGAACACTTTTCTTCAACCATACACACACTCTCCCTGTTGAGAGGGCCACACGGTCCGTGCATCATCACATCACCAACAATTTCGTATAAATATGGTTCGAGGACTTTATCAGGAATCTCAGCACAAATTATCTTGTCAATATCATCACCAGTGGGTAGCTTATAATCCGGCCGCAAGAAAAGAACGATGTGCGCATGAGGAAGACCTCTTTTCTGATTTTCGATTGTGTATATAGCTGCCACACAATAAAAATACAAAAAATACGTTAAACCATGCTTCTCAAATAGATCAAACAAAAATACATTTTTAGGTTAAAATAACAGACCTGCACTTACGACCCCCAACTCATCCTTTTTCGTCAACTGATATATGAGATCATCCAGTTTCATCTTGAACACTCGACAACATATATCTGGTATGTCCTCTTGCTTCAAGTTGTGTCTTTGTAGATGCCTAGTAATTTCATGCCATTTTGGATTGCACGTAAACGTTATAAACAGATAAGGGAAACCAAAGTGCTTGCACGTGGTCATCGCATCTAGATAATGTTGCAACATATACCTTGTACCCCCTATGTAAGAAGAAGGTATAAAAATTCTCCTACCCTTTTCGGAGATATCAGTATCACCTTTATCGACTGTTTTCTGTATTTGATCAAAATTTTCAGAACGAAGTTTATTCTGATTCAGCGAAATGTAACGTAGTCTGTTAGTCTCGATCATCGTGAACGAATCCACTAAAAACTGCTGGTATAATCTCCCGGACATCGGGATAATCGGTGATTCTCCCAATCTCTCTTGTATGCGGAATGCAAAGAACTCTCGCATAGAACTCTGCAATCTTTTCCTTCCGCCAGTGTCTACAAATCCAATGTCAATACCAAGCCTAAGACCATCTTCACCGTAAGGAAACAACAATGGATATTGTAAAGGCAAATAAGCTGGATGCAATTCACTGATCCTTTTCAGCTTTCCTGTTTTACTCTCAATAATAATGTCGCGTGTATCCATCCCGATATTGAAATCACCCGGTATCAAACCGGCGACTTCGTCAGCGGTAGGGAGATTGTTAGTCCTTCCATCGGACTTCCTATCATACGACAAAAACAACCGTAGACCACTGGTATCACCGTTCGGACCAAACCTATCTCGCACAGTTCGGAAAGCTTTTACGTGCCGGTTATGCTTATCCAACGTTTTTTGTAATCTCCGAACTATTGACTCCCTAAGCTTATCAGTTCGTCCCGCTTTCCTATATTAACAATGGACATTGATATAACATGTTACAACGACAACGTAAATTTATTTTTAAAAAATAGGAAAAAAGGGTAATAAGTTATACAAAAAATCATACCCATAAGCAGTTATCCTGTTAGAAGTTTCATTTGCGGTATCATATATGTAAAGTTGCAAAAATGATGGATTTTCACCGGGAGCTGGTAGAATATCACCTATATTGTGATAATGCTCACCACACAACTGAAACAAATAAGGTCCTTTGCCATCGTTGACTGAAGAGTTTATCTTTTCTCCGAGTGACGTGAAAGGAAACATCATGTTATACGCTCGGATAAACTCACGAAAATGTGTTCTTGTTTCACCGTCATTGTAAAACATCGCTAATAACGATTTTGGTGGAGATTTAAGCAGTGGCAGGACGACTTTACCCTGCATGCAACACAGCGATAATATGGGCTTAACACGTTCGGCTTGTTTACCCAACCTTTCTCCATACCACATATAAGCTTTACAATATCCGCACACATAAATAGGATCACCATCATCATAGTAACATGGTAAAGATATATGGTTTTAAAGATTTATCAATAGAAATAAAAAAGAAAAATAAAATAAAAAACCAAACAGTATAATATCGATATTTAAATATAAATATTAACCTCCATCCACTAATCGGGGTTTAATACTGGCAACCAAGTCCGTTCTAACAACGACTGTGTCCGTAGTTTCTACGGAATTCTCAAACACCTTTTTCCTTTTTTCGATCTTGACTTTCTTCGATCACCTGAACGACTCTCCACACGTTCTTGTTGATACATCAAATCTTCATCATCCTCTTTTTCGGAGTCAGAATCGGTTGCGATAAAACTAACAAATTTTTTGGCGTTGATAGAATCAGTCAAAAGGTCTAGTTCCGATATCACAATTATGAAAAGTTTATCAATAACCACTAAACATGTAATATATTAAGACATATATTGAAGACAATTAAAAAGAAAACAAACCAATATCTTGTTTTATAGCTCGTTTGGCTCTAATAATTTGCATTCTTCTCTGTCGTGCAACCCGACAACCTTCTTGAGATAAGTCTCGTTCATGTGAGTATGGACGATGGACCATACTACCAGTTAGGTAATCATCAACAACGTTGCGAGGAGCATATCGTTCATTCCTTCTATTGACACCTGCGATTTGTAATAGATTTGACTTTAGATTTGACTAAGGACAACATACGAATTGCATAATCAAAAGACGAAGCAAAAGATATACTTTCTCTAGTAAGAAGTTTGCGTTTCATTGTAACTGTTTGACAACACCACCCCAAAACCAAACTTGCTAATTCGCATCCATATATATCCCAAACAAATGCAGAATATACCATGGTGTATTAGTTTCATATAATAAAAAAAAGCAAATTTAACATTTACAAACGAACTTTTCTATTTTTCCAATGGCAAGATATACCTAAACTTTTTTTTATATATAAAAGCGAGATATATCAATACTTTAAAATAAGATACGAACCAATCTTAAATAACCCAATAAATATCCGCGCTAATCATTAAATAATTTTTCCTGTTATTATAATGGCAATATAAACTAATCAGAAAAATACCCAAAATAAAATGTAAATTTACCAAAATTACTTAATAAGATTCCATCTTTAATATATAGCTTATTTTTGGCAATTATTCATAATATTTATTCGATAATATATGATTGGTTACGGCCTTCAAGATTTCACCTTTATCTCACTTCGATTGTCTCCACCTTCGATATGGCTCGACGTTTTTCTTCTGCAGAATATACATTTTTCTTCATCACACGAATATGATTTTGGTTGGTCGTCCAATGATTATCAATATTATTTTATAAAAATGATGCAATAGACACGTAGATAATCACAAACACACTGATTGATTACCACACATGCGTTCCATCGTAATCTCGACATGAAACAAACCAAAATATTATATATACACATTAAAACGATTAGAAGATAACATAGGATAGTGCCCAATACTATTCTCGAAAATATTAATTAAAAAATGTGATGATAAACACGGTGATATAAATCCATAATAGATTCGCAAAATAAAAAATACATCTGGTAGTTAGACAAACAATCAAGTTATCGCAGGATTGGACACCAAATATCTAAATCGATCTACTTCGTAGCACGGAGAATCCAACAAATTTTGTGTGCAATCATAAGCTGTTGTGGCAACCAAAGAACCTAGCAAACACAGTTTAAAAAAATCAATTTTATTTGATTGGATTAGAACTAACCACAATAATAAACATGCCTAATAGTACTAAATAGAGGTTTACAGTGCATACAATACCTCGGCGAACCAATATTCTAGCAAATCTCATGACACAAACGACAATGTTTCCTCGACAACATTCCAAGTCATTAAGGAAAGATTCCGCGTAATCACCCGTCAAACAACACGATAAACGGTAGTTCCTATAATATAATATGATCACCATTAAACCAAAACAATAATAAAAAAAAAAAGTGTACATTACCTCTCGTTCTCAAGTTCAAATCGTATAACCCTCCGTTGGGAACAACTCAAAGAATTTATTCTGTCCGGTGAATTACCAACATTGACCACTTTACCAATCAAATCTAATACATCGCAGACAAAATAATCAAAATCATTCAACGATTTGTAGCTTCAACGCAGGTAAATTATTTGATAGAAGCCACTCACCAACACAACAGATTGTATCAAGAGATCCATTCAAAACATTCTCTATATCGACAAAAGAAAAGTAATTACTGGATCCTCTCGAAAAAATTTTCGTACACCGAGTGGTACCCGTAATCTGTATCATATAAGGATGTGTAGTTGGCCTGATTTCTCCGCTAACAGCTAAAAGGTCAAAACCTATTAAACTCATCCACTCACCCTCGACGAAACACGAAGAGTATTTTTCAACGTATTCAGCTTGAACCTTCGCATGAATTTTATCGCCCTATGAGACAGAAAGATAGAAACCAAAATATTCATCCAATTCCAAACGAATACCAATAAAAATAAAAATCAAGCACACACCTTTTCATCAGCCAATATAAAATCTAAGGATCCACCAGCTGCAGATGTTAGCGTGAATATTCGTAAAACCATCGCTCTAATTCTCCACACATAAGCCAAAGGATCAAGCTCAGAAATACCAAACATATATATATATCATATGATCTATGTATGGCATAAGAAATAAGATGAGCCATGAGGTAATTCTCGAAATCAAAACACACTAACGATTGCAAGAAAAAACTCTAGAGAATAAACCTTATTTGTTGCCTTTTTTTATATCGCATAATACATATACAATAATTATTATTTTCTCCATTCCCATAAGTAATTATATTAAAGGCAATATTCCTTTTTGACATTCTAAACAGGTATATTTCTATATTAAGTGTAATAATAAATAATATAATAGAAAGTAAATTAGATTACAGAGACATTATCTGATCGTAGATAATATTATAAAAAGCATATCAAATACTGTAAACAACTAATTAAACAAATAATAACCGTCGTAGAACACAAAACTATAAAATTAAAACAAAACCCACTTTATTCCAAAAATTTAAACCATTACAACTCTCGAGTCCTTATTAATGAAAAGATAAATATGATAAGAAAAAAATAAAAATAATTCAACGAAATTCATTATTGGATTGTAGATAGGTCAAACGCGTAGGCGTAACATGCACTTTTGAAAGTAGGGTATAAGAGACCGTTAACAGTCCTAATATCCTCATAACAGCACGATCCCCTTACGACATCCAACAAAACCCGAAGATAATAAGACTCGTCATCAAGAACTGGACAATCCTCGATAGCACACGGAGGCGGTAAACCTCTCATACGAAGTCTCCATTCTTTCTTCTTATTATCCCAAACAAACTTAGAAGGAACCTCCGTATAGGAAAGCATTCTGGCCTCCGGAAAGATCTGATTACATCTCATCCAAACAAGAAATTTAACTTTTCTAGCACTAACAGGTGGACTGTCACCTAAAGAATTCAAAATATGGGACGAAGGGAGATGAAACGGCAAAATTTGCAATCTAGCTGTGCGACCGCCGCTTCCTAAAACATAACAATTAATATAAAAATAAGAGTAAATTACAAACTAACAACACCCAAGTTCTACGAAGAACAAAACATACTAATATTATGAAACAAAATAAACTAAACAAACTAAACACAGAATAATAAGAAATCAGATATATGCAAAACGATTACCTATCGATCTCATGGTAGAACACCGTAGAAAAGGATCCACGCAAGCTGCAATAAACTCAATTGTCACCTTGAACTAAATAGTATACTTAATATATATATATATATATATACCCCCGATAAATTTAGGGTTTCCGCAAATTATTCCTTTTTCGGTTATACGGATAGCTACAGAAATATACATGCGATTTACGAAATATTCGCAAGGGTCTATTCGCAAAAAAATTTAAAATGAATATAAATAAATAGAAGACACAAATAAAGGTCACTTTGACCCAAACCGAACCAAAAGATACGATTTCAAATTCGACATTTCACATAATATAATAGATGATCTAAATTATACAAAATATCCATCCAAGAGATATATTGTAAAAGTTTATTAAAATAGAACAGATTAGACAATCGCGTCGAAAAACAACATATTTTCTTCCGACCCGGCACGCTCATTATCAAGATAAAAGCAATCGTTTAAAATTAAACGTTGAAATGTCATTATAACAAACAAAACACTTATTAAAGCATTACAGATTACTACAAAAGGCAAATAAACCAGACACAACCGAACATATCAGCTATAACGAAACGCGGAACCATCTCTCGAACCGACTAACCTGAAAATAGAAAACGGAATAACATGATTGTTTTAGACAGAATTTCGTCTCAGAAACAAATAAAGTAATCACCGATAATATACCAGTCAACAGTGACTTACATTGCTCTAAATGAAATCGCAGGAGGCACATTAGGATTAAACAAAACCTGACAACATTTCTTCGCAGCAATAAGGTTATTTATAACTTCAAACAAAAAAAAAAAATACCAACGTCATTAAATTTACAAACAAAACACATCATAGCATCAGACAGGAAAATAATAATTATGCAACGGAATAACGACCTTCGGCGTTGTCAATACGCCACCACCTCAAGATACACACAACAGGTCGAGAATGGGTTTGTTTCCATTTTAGATTGAATTCTTCGGCGATTTCTCCAAACGCAAAACACTCTATCACACGTTTACTAATAAAAATAACAAATACTAACACACTGTTAGCCATTTTTTTAAAAAGAAACGAAATCAGCTTCACATCGACTAACTATATAAAACTTACCGTTCATCTTGCAAATCAAAATCCATAACGGCATAATCATCATTTGTTTTGTCTTCGTCACGGATCTGTAAATCACCGACTCTTACAACGACGCCAATCACATCTATACGTCACGAAAGTTGACCATTACCATTAGCGTTACCCATCCGATATGGCCTATGCATTAAGTTACTTAAAATCACGATAAAGAATCCGATAAATTATAACTCACCAACACAAAAAACGGGATCAAGAGTTCCATAGAGAATATCACCAAAATTAGTAAATTTACAAAAAGATCATCGCTAAGGTTACGCAGGCGTATAGAAATAGTTGAACTGAAACGACCGCAGTTTTTTTATTTTTATATAATTAAAATTAAACAGAAATAAATAACAATACAAGTTCTACAGCTTACACAAGCTAACAGTTCTATAACAGCAAAAGCAACAACAACAACAATAAAAACCCCGGGTCCTAATCATCTCCTCTTCACTGCCTCGATTCCACGATCACGCCTTATCCTTACCTGCATCGACAAAAGTGATGCATCAACATTTGGCTAACCAAACGCTGAGTGAGAGATCATCCCAACAACAGGCTAAACAACAAGCACAACAATCAGCAATTATCAATTATCAATACGAAGAATTAATTAACACCAATTAAAACTTCCAACACAAATAGCAATTCATCACCATGAAAAACTATACCAACGCCTAGCAATTCCATCCCAAGAAAAGCTAGACACACAGCCTGAAAGATAAACACACAACACGCTTTCAAGGCACAAACCACGACTGGTATCGATCGATACACCCCTGGTATCGATCGATACCAAGGCAACACACGCCCACAGGCAAACGGCTGGTATCGATCGATAATCACCTGGTATCGATCGATACCGACTCAACACGAGTCTACCGACAAAGAACTGGTATCGATCGATACTCACCTGCAAATCACAACCTCCGCGAGATCTAAACCCAGAAATCGCCCATACAAGCCACAAAATTCATCAATCAAGCTTAACAAAGCACCACATAGACACGATGGATCGAGCTCTAAAACGACTTCCCCGAGCTCAAGATCGACCTCCCTTTCACGCCCAAAACCAAGGTCTTCCAACCTCTTCTTCAAGCTTCTCACCAAGCTTAAATCCTCTTGATCTCGCAAGATCCAAGCTTCCCCCAAGCTTTTCTTTCCTTCTCTCGCTCTCTCTCTCTCTCTCTCTCTCTCTCTCTCTCTCTCTCTCTCTCTCTCTCTCTCGCGACCAACTCTGATTTTTTCCCAAAAGAATGGCCTTTACACGCGCAAGAAGAGAAGAGGAAGAAGAATATAAGGAGAAAACCCGACTGGTGTCGATCGATACAAGCCAGTATCGATCGATACCAACCCCGGAACAACCAGAATTAATTATTTTCCCCCAATAATCAATTCTTCTGGAATGCGGGCGTTACATGAACCATCTAATTTAATTTTGAACAAATGATCAGTTGTTCGGATAGAACCATTGTCAATCTTGACTTTGAAGTTATAAATCAAATTCCACCCGCCTTCTTCGAATTCATCATCAAAAAGACCAAGATATAAATTTCCAACAGATGCCTGAACTTTATTACCCTACAAAAAAACATATATTATAGACACCTGGACAATACGCAAGCTAAACGACTTCAGTGAATAAATATAAATAAGTATAAGATTTGAACTTACGTCTCTATCCACCATTACCATCTTCAATGTTTCACGACGCCCACCATCCCTCTGTCGCCACTTCCTCAATACTTTCACCTGAATTCGACAATTTCCATGGCTGAATATCAGAGAGAGATATACAACGTAGTATACTCATATTTTCGGTAAGTAGAACTAAATATAATAACAAAAAAATTTGTCCATTAAGTCGCTTGTACATAAAAGCATAACCAAGAACCATGCATATTTATATACATGCACACCCAAAGATAAGACATATACGCAACATGACAATCACTAATCTCAAAATACATTATATTGGTTTGATACGACTCGACAATACACCAAAGGCTGGTTTTATCTAAAACGTCTAAAAAGAAATTCATCTAATTTCGAACCATCAAATCAAACACTATTATATCGAATTCGTAAAATATACAAATATTCACACCATGCCATGCAACCAATATACTAATTTTAACATAGCAAAGAAACAAACAACGATAAGACAAGTCAAACGAAAAATATATTTATGGCATATCATTTACTTCTCCAACCCAGGCAACACATCGATAAGCCACACGTACGTCAAAAAAGAAAACAAAAACAAAGTCGACAGCAGCCATCAGGAAACACTGATCTGATTCGACATAAAGTCGACACGATACATACATCATGAAAGACAGCTCAACATTACACAAAACAATATGGAAATTATATACGGACAATCATCGAAGATATTTATAAAATCAGAAAATATACGCATCAACAAAAAACAATTATAAAGGATGCTCGATGATAATAAAAACCAAATCTCGATAACGAAATAAGACGAAACAAAAATATAAAATAGATAACAAACCACAAAAGGTTTTAAAAGATAAAAAAACCATAAAAACCAAAAAATAGAAAATAAGTCTCATAAAAGCCCCAAATAGATATAAAAAAATCGGGCTGAAAAGAGATTCTACGAATTGATAGCTTACGATATTGCCTAAATCTTTTTCTTCTTGGTGACTGAGTCTTGTGGTGGAGTAGAACTCGAACCAAGATCATCACTTTGTCTTTTAGAGGTAGGAGTAGGTGTCGAGACCGGCGAAACGTCAGTATTTCCATCAGAGCTTGACACCGTGATAGGGGGCTGCAAAGAAAACCGAAAACCGTCAAGACACTATATAAACTTGCAAAGGAACAACCAAAACAAAGTAACACTTGAACACAGACCTGTGAATAGACCTGATCCTGGAACATCTCAATCATATGACCATCTGTTGTAATCTTGTCAACAGAATACGATGTCTTAACCTTCTTAACATTATCATCTGAAACCGTAACCTTGAAAAGCATATCCTTGCCTTTAAGGTCTTGCAAAGAAGGAGGCAACCCCGAGGGATTATTCTTCAATTCAAAACATCATAAAAATTAAAAAATTAATAAATAAACACTATGATCCCAAAATTATATTATCATAACAAAATAAATAAAAATACCTCATCAAGTTCTTCGTATTTTCTCAGCAGTTTTGTTGAATAATTTCTGAGAAATCTTATCGAACATAAGAAACGTCGCAAATCCTCCGGATGCATCAGTAACATCCAACATAAGAAAAAAACTGTAAAACAAAAACGATCAGAACAAAAAAAAATGTAAATATGACAAAAAGGAAACTCGACTACCAAGCTACGACTTCAGAAACATCTCTACCGCAGGCAAGACACTTCCAAAGCGGTGGATTAGGATCATCATTATTTTCAGGATACGGAAAAACTTTTCTGTCACACTTTTTGCATGCTATGTAATACCAACTTTTGCTATTCGCAATCGAAACAACAGTGGCCATTGTCACGTATTTCCCCGACTGCATAAAGCGGATACACGGGGTAAATAGCGAAATAGACAAATAAAAAAAATATATATATAATGAGATAAAGAATAGCATACCATGCTAGCAGATTGTATCGCACTAAGAGTCCTCCTAGGATTGTTCCCAAAGAATTCTTCATATAACGACTCTTCAGAATCCTTATGTGCCTCGTCATCAGTAGGTGTGAGAACATATGTATCCTTTGGTAACCTGCATAATTAAAAGAAAATTTTTGAAACATCAAACATCGCAGACAAATTTTTTTTTTTATCTGTTAAATATCTATACAACTGATACGTACATGGATTTGAACTTGTCAACCGATGAAATAACTGGATCCAGTAAAATATGGGTCGTCTTGTACGCATTTGAAATACTCAACTCACCTATCACACAGATAAGATCATGTTCATATATACAATAACATAAAAACAAACAATAAACTCCAACCAAATATAAAATTTTAAAACATACCACGGTATTCTTTGATACACGCAAGCCTAACGACAAACACAACAACAGATGCACAATGACGTTTTACATACTCCGATACTTGTGTGGCATAATCGCCCCAAAGTGTGCATGATAACTGTTGATCCGTAAATCACACAAAAGGGGTAAAACAGTACTTTAATCGGAATCTCGTTTATTGATCAAGAATCAGCGTTACAATAGAGTTTAGTAAGATTGCAAAGATGGAGAACTTGAGATCGGTAAGTAGTTCTCTTGAATTCTCTCTGGTCTCTGCGGAAGTTGTGGATGTTGTGATGAATGAACCTTCTCCCCTATTTATAATGTCTTGAGGCGGTTCTTAAGGAGAAGATTTCCTTTTTCCTTGTTCGATTAGGAGAAGGAAATCTTCCGGTTTTCTCTCCGAGATAAGGATAAGTTCCTGATATCTCGAAGATTCAATCGAAGAGAATATTTTCTTTTCCGAGATCGGCGGGAAAAGGGAAATATTCCGGTTTTCATCTGTTGTAACGGACTGAGCTCTCGTCGGGCCTAGATCGGTTGCCGATATGGGCTTTTAGCGAGATTTCAAGTTCGGCCCAATGTCTTTGGGCTGACTTATCCTCGATCCGAACCATCGTAAACAGGTCTAGATCGAACCGATCTCGGTTCGAACCGACTTAAACCAGGGGGTGCTAATCCCCCCTCTAACAATTGGTCCCCCCCTCAGTTCGGCGAGGGAGTTTATGAGTTCGGTGAATTTCCAGGGAGTATTCTTTAGCTCGGTTAAGACTGAGATCGGTACGATCTGATCATATTCTATTTCGAGTTCGGCGAATTCCTTTTAAGATCGGGATTCTCACGACCGAATTGATTTTTACGAACCTTCGAGTTCGGTAGGTTTTTCTTGGGAACAGGGTGTCGTTTCATCTTCTTTAGCCCTGGAGCTTTGAAGAGTCGCGTGTCGATTCGTCTTCTTTGGTCGCAGATTTCGAGGAATCGTCATCATTGCTTTTTCTTCTATAAATATCGCTCAAACCTCCTTCGGGTTTTCACTTCTGTTTTCCTCCTTCAAGAAAAAGGTACTTTCTCTCTCTAAACGCTCTCCCTTCTCTCTAGAATTTCATCTATTTTCCGTTCTCCGATCATCTCCTCCGCTGTGATTTCTCCGATCTGCTTGAAGATCTTTGAATTCTTCGTCCTGTTCTTCGCAAACTTCTTCACCTCAATCGATATGGATTCAAAAACTTCTTCTTCTTCTGTTAATGACCGAACTCCGCCGCTGAAATCCCCAGATCTCGAACCGTTAGTTGGTGGTTCCAATTCGGATTCGGATGATGTTCGGCAAGAGTCGACCGATCGTAATTCTCGTCGTGCCGATGCTGGATCGAGTAATCCGAGGGTCACTATCGAAGTTCCTTGTCTCATTGATGAGGATCTGCCTGAAGAGGACGTTGCCAAGTCGCACGATCAAGTTCGGATAGACGCCGAATTTGCAGCTCGGCTCGCAGGGGGTGTAGACGCGGCTTGCCTGGATGATCGTGCTACCTCGCCAGTAGTTCGTCAAGATGTAGGAGGCGACAGTCCCATGTCGGTTGTTAGGCGGGTGGTCGAAAGACCTGCAAATATCGGACCATCTCGTTCCAAGGTGGAGACGGTCCAAGTTACCTTGGAGATGTGCAACGCTCCGGATGATATCCTCTTCAAGATCCCGAAAGAGACCGACCGTCCATGGGATGCTCCTGCCGGTTATATCTGTGTTTACGATGAGTATTTCAGAAGCTGTGGCGTCAAGTTTCCCATCCCGGAGCTCTTCTATAAGTACTGTAAGAGGCGACACGTTGCGATATCTCAGCTGATGCCGGCCACGGTAATAAATCTTATGGGTCTTCTTTCTTGATATGTGCATATTTTACATGTATTTAGAACGCATTTCATATAGGTTTAAGATCATTTACTTAGATCTTCATTGCATATCATGTTTGTTTTGTCTCATATAGAGTTTTAGGGTTCTCATACTATGTCCTAGAGTGTCTTGCATGTTTTGGAGTCATTTTCAGGTGTTAAACGAGGAGATTCGTCACCCGAGGAAAGGAGACAGAGATCACGCTGAGCATCGATCGATACCGAGGGTATCGATCGACACCTAGTGGCAGTACCGATGCTCCTGCTCGGTACCACAGCTCGGCATTGCCACAGGAGGAATCCCGGGGGAAAAAGCCCTTAACACCGAGCAACGGTACCGAGGTGTGTCATCGGTATCGACCGAAGACCAAAGCCAAAAACACCAAGTATCGATCGATACCCCTCGGTATCGATCGATACCAAAAGCTTCAGAGATCACACCGATGTTCCTGCTCGGTGTCACGGCTCGATGTTGGTCCAGGAAGGTCCGGAGGAATCGGCACCTAATACGGAGCAACGGTACCGAGGAGTGACCTCGGTATCCCTTGAAGAACACGACCGATACCATAGGTATCGATCGATACCGAGGGTATCGATCGATACCAAACACTTTTTACCCACTTTAACCGGGTCGGTACCCGGTTTGTTCCGGGTCGACCCGGTTCGTTACTGTTTAGTATTTAAGCCCAAAAACCTAATTTTAGAGGGCTAAGTCTTTTTCTAGCAAAAACCCTCTCTAAGAGTGATTTGTAAGAGATTGATCCTTTTAATTTGAGTATTGTTTTCTTGATTTGATCCATCTTTCTTCTACTTTCTAATCATTCAATCATCTTGATCATGAGCTTTAACACTTCTTTCCTAGGATTTGTTAGACCCATGATGATTAGTGAGTAGTCTTTAGGATCTTGGGATGAGGTTGATTAGGGAGATCTAAGGTTTGATTAGTGGTGTTTAGGATTAGATAATCTTATATTCCTTCTTGTCTAGAGTCCCTAATGCTAGATCTAGCTTGAAAGAGTGGGTCTAGATCATTGGGCATTTCATGAACACCAAGTGTTTGATGAAATGCCAAGACCAAACTAGACAAGAGATTTATGTTCCTAACCTAAGACATTAGTTGTTTAGGGCATTTCTTTGGTTGATCTTGTTATAATTCTTAATGCTTGCTAATTGATAATCCACAAATGATGATTTGCTAATGGGTTTGATAATTAGCATAGAGATTAGTTGCTTGAAAGAGAACTAATCTAGATTAGAGATCTATTGCCTAGGGATTAGCTTCATGAGTAATTGAACACCACTAATTGAGCTTGGATCACCCTATATCAATAACCTCGTCTCTTGTTCCGCTTTTATTATTTGAATCACTTCTTACTTAGTTATTGTAGTTGCTTAATTTGGATACTTAATCCCAAATCACACTTGTTTAGTTTAAATTACATAGATTCCTTGCATCCTTAGTGATTAAGCCTATTCCCAATTATGGATTGATAACCTCTTATACTACATCGATAAGAGGGTATTGATACCTTAAGAGACTAAAAAGTCTTGTATCAATTTGGCGCCGTTGCCATATTGGGATTTGTTTTAACATTAAGGTTTAGGCTCTTTGTGAGATTAAGCTTTATTTGCTACTAAGTTACTAATCTTGTTTGCTTTCCATTGCTCTCTCTAAACCTATAGGTGCATGCATACACGATCTCGAGGCATCGACAATCTAGTTGGACCACGGGACGACATACATCGATTACAAAGACGGTTTGGAAGAAGGGACGGAAGTGTAAGGCAACAAGAAGTTGAGACCAACATGGAACACTATGAGAACGTTCCACTTGGGAACATCAATGAAGCCATTCCCCACCAACGGAACGGTGGGAATGGAGAAGGACACGGCAACAACCAAGGTGGCAATGGAAACCATCCCGCACAAGGTGGTAATGGAAACAACCCTCTTCCACCCGCCCGGCCAAGAGGTCCCAACCATCCACCAAGAGCTAGAAACGTTGTGGGAGAAGGTGATGCCGCTAATGCTCACCAAAACCGCCAAGGCATTCAAGCTCCTCCGGTTGAAAACAACAACTTTGAGGTCAAACCCGGGCTAATCAACATGGTTCAAGCTAACAAGTTCCATGGGTTGTCAATGGAGGACCCTCTAGATCACATTGACCAATTTGACCGGATATGTGGTCTCACCAAGATTAACGGAGTATCCGAGGATGGTTTCAAGCTTCGTCTCTTCCCGTTCTCTTTGGGTGACAAGGCTCACCAATGGGAGAAAAGCTTGCCTCAAGGTTCTATTACTTCTTGGGATGATTGCAAAAGGGCCTTTCTAGCCAAATTCTTCTCACCGGCTAGAACCGCTAAACTTCGCAATGAGATTTCAAGCTTCACACAACGGTCTATTGAATCTTTCAACGAGGCTTGGGAGAGATTTAGAGGCTACACTTCTCAATGCCCACATCATGGCTTCTCCAACGCCTCACTTCTTAGTACTCTCTACCGAGGCGCTTTACCTAAGATTCGAATGCTACTCGATACGGCATCGAATGGTAATTTCCTAGCTAAGGACGTGGAGGATGCAATGGAGTTGGTAGAGAACTTGGCTCAAAGTGATGGCAACTATGGCGACGATTATGACCGTGCCACAAGGACTACAAGTGACTTTGATGAGAACAAGAGAGCCAAGGACATGAAAGCCTTGAATGAGAAGTTGGATAAGCAAGCCACTATGATAGACAAGCTTCTTGCCTCTCAAAAGGAGTCTCAAAAGGCGGTCCATTTCATTGGTGACTATGAGAACAATCAAGCTTACTATCAAGAGGAAGCCGTGGAAACACAAGAGGAAGTGAACTACGTGGGTAACCAAGGTAACTTCCAAAGACAAGGGTTCAACCAAACCTATAGGAATCCACAAGACCAACTCTACCCTCAACAATCTACTCAAGCTCAAGGAGTTCCACAACAACAATTCCAATCTCAAGGTCAACCTTCTAACTTCAACCAACAAGGGTATGTTCCAAGGAACCAATTCCAAGGAAACCAAAGTGGCTTTCAACCCAAACCTCCACCCGGTTTTCAAGGTCAACAACAAGGGTTTGCACCCCAAGGTCAAGCACCTACATCTAAACCGCAAGAGCTTGACTTCACCTCCATGTTCCAACAACTAATCAAGGGCCAAGCGGAAACCACTAACAAGGTCATTTCCTCTCACAACGATCTTAATAACAAGTTGGAGGCATTGAGCTCAAGGGTGAATTCAATAGAGCAACGGAGTGCAGCCCCCTCTTCACAACATCCTCAAAACTCTTCCAATGGGAAAGCAATACAAACCTCTAAAGATTCTTGCAACACCTTTTCCACCATTAAGGAGCAAGATCACATAATTGAGGAGTTCCTCGGGTTAGTTTCTAGCCTCAACGAGGACATTGAGGAACAAGGTGGGGAGGTGACCCTTGGGAGTGAAAGTGATATGATGTTGGTTGGAGAAAAGAGTAACAAGGTTGAGAAGTCCATCAAGGACTTGGTTAAAGTGAAAAACGTGGGGATACTTGTTGAGTCAAAGAAAGAGACTCCACCTCCATATAAGCCTCCACCTCCATATGAGCCTCCACTTCCATATCCCGGTCGTTTCCTCAACAAGGCACAAGAGAAAGCGCCTCCAAGCACAACAAGGATCGAGCCTAAGACTCTCCCAAAGCTTGGAAACCCCGGGAAATTCTCAATATCTTGCAAACTTGGACCCTTGGAAGTTGATGATGCTTTGTGTGACTCGGGCTCAACCGTTAATGTCATGACTTGGGAGATGGCCAAAAGTCTTGGGATAGATAAGTTGAACGATTACCCCTCCACCATCACTTTTGGAGACTCCTCTACGAAGAAACCTCTTGGCTTGGTTGAAGACTTTCCTCTCATAATTGGGAAATGTCTTGTACCAACGGACTTCGTTGTGATGGAGATGGCACCAAACATAACACTCCCTCTACTCCTCGGGACTCCATTCCTCAACACAACCGGTGCAAGCTTGGACTTCATAAACAAGAGGGTTGTTCTTAAGAACGTGGATGACAAGAAGTTCTACACAATGATGCCTTCTCCCACCGCTATTTGTGGGACTATTATTTGTGGAAACAATGAAGCCCAAGCCCGGAAGGTTGAGTATGTGGGCGTATGTGAGACGGTGATCATTGAAAGGGTTGAAGAAGCCCTAGCTCTAGATGGAAGTTGCTTGTATTCCCTCTTTCACACCACAACGGAGAGTGAGGGGGAAAGTGCTAAGGTTGGTGAGAAGAGGACAAAGCCTAGGTCCGAAAAGGAGAAACCGAGTATGCTCAAGGGGATTGGACCCTTGCTAGACCAACCTTCGATCGTGACTCTCATCCCATGGAAACATGAAGAAGGGATGATTGAGTATAAGGTCAAATGTAGAGGACGCCCCAAGCCTTTTGCCAAGGCCATAGCAACCCTCACACCGGAGGTTATGGAGCCAAATCAAACCGGTCTCCAAGGCTTAATGGATAAAGTTCTCAAACTCGAGCTTACCGATCCGCCAAGGAGTTCTTGCACTCCTCCGCTACCCGCCTAAAAGGGTAACAAACGTCGAACTTAGTGACGTTAAACAAAGTACTCTTGGGAGATACCCCAAGCTTATCCTTGTACATATTTCCTTTTGTGCTTTTCTTTCGTTGTTAGTTCCTTTTGATGGGTTTCCTTAAGTGCGAGTAGGTTTTCAAAGGCCACATGGGCATGAACTTATGGACTAAAGTGCTTAGGATGAGGTGATGGAATATGGCGTCCCTTGATACCTCTAGTCTCCTCCATCATTTTCCAAGGTAACTCCAAAACCTTTGTACATAGCATTTAGAATCACATCTTCTTTCTTTCTTTCATGCATTGCTTAGCTCTCTCTTAAGCTTCTATTACACAAGGGACTGTGTAATTTAAGTTTGGGGGAGGGTTTGTGTGTTATCTAACATCGTTTTTGATGTTCTTATTTTGCCTTTTTGCATCTTGAGTCTCATGCATATCATGCATTTTCAATAAATTTGAAATTTTTGGAACATTTAGGATTGCATATTCACTTGTAGGTTGTGTCTAGTCTACATTTTAGCTTGCATTTGCATAAGCATGGAGTAATGACAACCTTGAAAGTAGCTTAATTAGCAATTGATTCAACGCCCGAGTTATTAGTTGTTTGATGCATTGAAGTTGAATCCGAAATCAAGGACGAACCATTTGTTAAGACGCATGCATCATTGCCTTTCTTTGATTGAAGCAAGCTTGAATTGAACCTAGCCTCATCTAAGTGATAATCTAAATTGAATATGTAATTATTGTGCGTGTGTAGATTTAAATAAAACCGCGGATCACTTATACATACTTAGGCATTCTTTCTTCCTTTTTCACCACTCTTGCTTGCCTAAGTAGCCAAATCCCATTTTTGGATTGGTTTCCCCACCTTGCCAATAACTTTCTTTCTAGCCCCAAATCTTTTGTGTGTGCTTGTGAGGCCTTATTTGGAGTAAACTTGACAAAACGTGTTAGGAATAAGGGCGACAAGGAAGCAATCTTGTGTAGATTTAGTTCCAACATCAAGGAGCTAAACTAGGACTAGGCTAGACTAGGCGGGCGGTTCTTATTTGTAACATGGGAAACGGTTAGAAATGTTTTAGGGAATGGTTTGATTTGGTGTATATGGTGGGGTGAAAGAAGAAAGAAAGGACGATGAAGAGGGGTGTGCAATGTGATGGTTAGTTGGTGCAAAGATGATTAAAAGCAAAGCTCTATGTGACAAAGAGAAGCCTCAAAAGACAAAGAAGAAAAGAAGGCCATAAAGCCAAGGCATCAAAAGATGAGAAGAGGCATGAACCGAAAAGAAGAGAAAGAAAGAGCTAAATAAAGGGAAAAGAAGCATCCAACCACAACCAAGGTGAAGAAGAAAGCCCCCATGAGAAGAGAAGGTGAAAATGAGAGCAAAGAAGTGTGTTTGGGTATCCAAGGCAAAGTGCCTTGTAGGAAAAGGGTAGAATAGGATTCGGGAACAAGCAAAAAGGGGTAGATTGGGCTAAGGTTAGTAACATTCTAGGCATTCGGGTAGACGAGAGTTTTTCCTTGTATGCATAGATTGCTCTTTACCTTTAGCATTTTGTCGAAGTTTGCTCGTTCATTGAGAGATCCTTGTGTTTGATCACCCATGCATATTGATGAGATCACTTTCATCTCATAACCGGTCCTTTAGCCAAGCGGTCTCATTTGATTTTGCATAAGCACAATTCACGGATACAATCATTAATGAATGTTAAGAGGCTAGAGGATAATAGAGTTTGTCTAGGTTGAGGTTTGGCTTTGTTGCATGTTGTGAAGGAAATGGCTAGTTTCTTTTGAGTAAACAACTTTGGTGCATCCTAGAACTAGTAACTTGGACGTTGAGTGCGATTGCTTCTTATGCTTCTTATAGGTTCGAGCTCCACTTGCATTGCATTGCATCTCTCATTCTTGATCTTGTTTGCTTGAGGACAAGCAAAGGTTTAAGTTTGGGGGAATTGATATACTCATATATTACATGTTTTAGCATGCATTTCATGCATGGTTTTGTATAGTTCTCATGCATAATCATGGTCTTATCTTGCATTTAGGTCTCATTTAGAGCTTAGGACATTTGCATTAGGTCCTAGAGTGTCTTGCATGTTTTGGAGCGCTTTCAGGTAAAAGCAGAGCCAAACACCAAGTATCGATCGATACCCCTCGGTATCGATCGATACCAAATGCTTCAGGAGACAATACCGACGTCACAGCTCGGTATCACGGGTCGGTATTGCCACAGGAAGATCCGGGGGAGTTGGCTCTTAACACCGAGCAACGGTACCGAGGTGTGTCCTCGGTATCGACCGAAGACCAAAGCCAAAAACACCCAGTATCGATCGATACCCCTCGGTATCGATCGATACCAAAAGCTTCAGGAGATCACACCGATGCTCCTGCTCGGTGTCACAGCTCGGCATTGCCACAGGAGAGTCCCGGGGGAATCGGCCCCTAATACGGAGCAACGGTACCGAGGAGTGACCTCGGTACCCCTGGAAGAACAAGCCCGATATCATAGGTATCGATCGATACCGAGGGTATCGATCGATACCAAGCACTTTTTTCCCACTTTAACCGGGTCGGTACCCGGTTTGTTCCGGGTCGACCCGGTTCGTTACTGTTTAGTATTTAAGCCCAAAAACCTAATTTTAGAGGGCTAAGTCTTTTTCTAGCAAAAACCCTCTCTAAGAGTGATTTGTAAGAGATTGATCCTTTTAATTTGAGTATTGTTTTCTTGATTTGATCCATCTTTCTTCTACTTTCTAATCATTCAATCATCTTGATCATGAGCTTTAACACTTCTTTCCTAGGATTTGTTAGACCCATGATGATTAGTGAGTAGTCTTTAGGATCTTGGGATGAGGTTGATTAGGAAGATCTAAGGTTTGATTAGTGGTGTTTAGGATTAGATAATCTTATATTCCTTCTTGTCTAGAGTCCCTAATGCTAGATCTAGCTTGAAAGAGTGGGTCTAGATCATTGGGCATTTCATGAACACCAAGTGTTTGATGAAATGCCAAGACCAAACTAGACAAGAGATTTATGTTCCTAACCTAAGACATTAGTTGTTTAGGGCATTTCTTTGGTTGATCTTGTTATAATTCTTAATGCTTGCTAATTGATAATCCACAAATGATGATTTGCTAATGGGTTTGATAATTAGCATAGAGATTAGTTGCTTGAAAGAGAACTAATCTAGATTAGAGATCTATTGCCTAGGGATTAGCTTCATGAGTAATTGAACACCACTAATTGAGCTTGGATCACCCTATATCAATAACCTCGTCTCTTGTTCCGCTTTTATTATTTGAATCACCTCTTACTTAGTTATTGTAGTTGCTTAATTTGGATACTTAATCCCAAATCACACTTGTTTAGTTTAAATTACATAGATTCATTGCATCCTTAGTGATTAAGCCTATTCCCAATTATGGATTGATAACCTCTTATACTACATCGATAAGAGGGTATTGATACCTTAAGAGACTAAAAAGTCTTGTATCATTTCTCTTGGAGAGGAGTGTGGTAGGCTGCTGGCCCAACCGGCTGAAAAGAAGAGAAGAAAAAAGGCGAAAAGAGGGTCTCGGCAGGCTGCTGGCCCAACCGCTGGAGTCGGTACCGAGCGTACCGAAGGTGGCAAAGGGGATACCGAGCCTCAGCAGGTCGAGGAGGATACGGTGGTCCTGTCGGATGATTCACCGAGACCGAAAAGGCATCGAATGTCGGATCCGGAGGCCGGCTCGTGGGACTACGCCGAAACGTATCGGCGAGTGAGCTTCGGCCCGGATTTTCTTCCTCCGGTCGATTGCCTTTACAAATCCGAGGCCTTTAAGAAGTTAGCCCAGACCACTTCTGAGGTAAATGCCCCTTTCCGAGTTCAGTCCTTCTTCCTTGTAGTCCTTGTTTCTGATGTTCGTTGTTTTGACAGATGGTCGCCCAGACGAATGAGATCGTTGGGTCTTATGACCACCCTATCCTCGGATACGTGGAGCTTCCCGTCGCAAGGTTCTTGAAGCGAGGGTCCAAGTTTCGCAAAGAGCTCCACGTATCCGAGGATAGGGTGGAAGCAGGCGATCGCGCGGTAGCCGAGCTGACTCGTGAAATTGCCGTTTTGAAGAGATCTAACGCCGAGCTGGAGTTGGAGAAAGATGCACTTTCGGTCAATCTATTTGCGGAAACGTCGCGACTACGGGCTGGCCGTTCTCAACAGATCGCGATGAGGAAGGCGGTGACTGAAAAGTGCCAAGTTCGGCTGCAGAAGGTCAAAGATCATCTGTCGGCGATCGACCGGGCAAAGAAGCCATTCCTTGCAGTTAATCAAATCCAAGGGATCCTTGGTTTTTGTGACAGCCTCAAGAAGAAGCACGGCATCATCGTCCCGCCGTCCCGTATCAAGAAGCTCGAGAAGCTTAAGATCGAAAAGTCGGCGGAGTATGCTTCGATTGATCTCTCCGAGCTGGTTGACGCGGATCTGATCGTCTCGCCCTTCACTAATTCCGTATATCCAGGGGTTTCGACCTCGATGGGTAACGAGGTCCCACCGGGCCTTGATGAGTTCGGGTCCAACCAGGCCTCGATGTCGGCGGATCGCACTGACGCGATGCGAAAGCAGAATGTCTAAACCGTCTCCTCTTTTTTTTTGTAGTATGTTTAGTTTTTCTTTTGCCCGAATGGGCTTTTATAACTCGACCTCTTGGACCGGAGGGTTTTTAAAGTCCGGTATCCATATTGCCCGGTGGGCTTTTTTAAATGAATCTTGATATTTTTCAATTGCGGATTCGAATTTTATACTTGGTTGTTTTCTAAATCGTGTCTTGCTATATATGAAGTCGTACTTTATACGAACTTCTCAAACTCGTCGTACACAATGGTGCCGTAAACAGTACGGTCTTAACCGGGTGAAGAGGATGAGTTCGACTGAACCTGTTCGAGGTCGGCAACCCGTATCGTAGATCGGCTTACTGTTTTTGCGATTGTTGAGAAATCGGCTTACTGTTTTTGCGATTGTTGAGGAATCGGCTTACTATTTTTGCAACTGTTGAGAAATCGGCTTAAATTTGCGAGGAAGGACGTTCGGCTTGACCTTAGAGTTTAATTTTAAGAGTGCGTGGACAGCTCATCTTAATATGCTCTAGGTTTTTCTCACATTGAATCCGAGTGTGCGAGACGGACTCGGCTTATTTGGCTTGGATAATTTGAGAAGTTAATGCGGGACTGATCTCGGCTTTGAATGTGAAGGTGTGTTATCCATTGCACCATGAGGATGCATGCGAGCTAAGCTCGTCTAATTCGATCGTCTGGCCAGGACGTCGATATGGAAACCGTTGTGGCTTAAAATACGAACCGTTGGTGTTCGGCAAACGTAAAGTTTGACCTGAAAACTGTTTGAAGTTCGGCAAACGTAAAGTTTGGCTTAGAAAATACGAACTGTTGAAAGTTCGGCAAACATAAAGTTTGGCTTAGAAAATACGAACTGTTGAAAGTTCGGCAAACATAAAGTTTGGCTTAGAAAATACGAACTGTTGAAAGTTCGGCAAACATAAAGTTTGACTTGAAAATTTGGACTGTTGAAAGTTCGGCAAACATAAAGTTTGACTTGAAAATTCGAACTGTTGGAGTTCGGCAAACGTAAAGTTTGGCTTGAAAATTCGAACTGTTGGAGTTCGGCAAACATAAAGTTTGACTTGAAAATTCAAACTGTTGAAGTTCGGCAAACATAAAGTTTGACTTAAAAATTCGAACTGTTGGAGTTCGGCAAACGTAAAGTTTGACTTGAAAATTCGAACTGTTGGAGTTCGGCAAACGTAAAGTTTGACTTGAAAATTCGAACTGTTGGAGTTCGGCAAACATAAAGTTTGACTTGAAAATTCAAACTATTGAAGTTCGGCAAACATAAAGTTTGACTCGAAAATTCGAACTGTTGGAGTTCGGCAAACATAAAGTTTGACTTGAAAATTCGAGCTGTTGGAGTTCGGCAAACATAAAGTTTGACTTGAAAATTCAAACTGTTGAAGTTCGGCAAACATAAAGTTTGGCTTTTAGAAAATTCGAACTGTTGAAGTTCGGTTGAAATGCCTTTGCATAATAAAATTTTATTAATGTTACAGCTGCGCCTGTGAAGGCTGCCTACGTACCTTCAAAAGAAGGATCAAGCCATTCGTAGTTCATATTACATATTGGAATCGAGCCCATGTGTAGTAGCTCGGTGATCTTTTTTTTTTTTTTTTTTTTTTTTTTGGCGCTTGAGAGTTGGCCTAGATGTAGTACCGCTTGAGGTTCATTGAATTCCATGAACGGGGAATTGGGGTTCCGTCTAACTTCATGAGCTCGTAGACGCTGGTTTGACTACCCTCATGACCTGATAAGGTCCTTCCCAGTTTGTGCCGAGCTTGCCGGCATTCTTCTCTTCAGTGCCTTCGAAGACTTTTCTCAGAACGAGGTCGTCGTCAGTGAAATGGCGTCCGCGGACCTTTTTGTTGTAGTAGCGTGCTGCCAAGTTCTGATGATTCTGAATCCGAAGTAAGGCTTGATCGCGTTGTTCTTCGAGATTGTCGAGGTTGTCTAGCATGATCTCATCGTTAAGATCGGGGTTTTGCACGAGCATCGTTCGACGAATAGTCGGGATGGTGAGTTCGGCGGGGCACAGGGCTTCTACGCCGTAGGCCATATAGAAAGGGGATTGTCCTGTTGAAGATCTTGGGGCCGTGCGATATGACCACAAGACTCCGTCGAGTTTATCAGACCATGTCCCTTTATGAGTATCCAATCGTTTCTTTAGGCCAACGATGATTGTCTTGTTTGTTGCTTCGGCTTGGCCGTTGCTCGGTGGGTATCTCGGTGTAGAGAAACTTAGCCGAATTTTTCACTTGGCGCAGAAGTCGTTGAATAGCGTTGATATAAATTGGGGACCGTTGTCGGTGATAATCTCGTACGGGACTCCATGTCGGCAGATGATGAATTTCCAGACAAACTTCTGAACGTCAGAAGCGAGGATGACGGGGTATGCCTCGGCTTCGACCCACTTGGTGAAGTAATCCGTCATGACGAGGATGAATTTTTTCTGCGTGGTGGATCGTCTGAAAGGACCGATGATGTCCATCCCCCAGCGCATGAACGGGTATGGAGCTGTTGAAGTGGTTAGCAGTTCGGTAGGGAGATGTATCATCGGACCGTGTCTTTGACATTTGTCGCACTTTGCGATGAATTTTTCGCAGTCTGCTTGCATACTCGGCCAATAATTGCTTGCTCGTTTGATTTTTAGGGCTAGCGATCGGCCACCTGAGTGGTTGCCGCCGTCTCCTTCGTGTATTTTCTTCATCACTTCCTCGATTTCGTCGCCCGAGATGCATTTGAGGAGTATTCCTGCCGCACTCCAGCGAAACAGTCCATCTTTGATAAGTATGTAGCGAGCGGCTCGCATTTTGAGGCGTCGAGCGGCCCATCTGTCCGCTGGCGTGTCTCCATCAATGATGTACATTTTTATTTCTAGCGTCCAATCGGCAGGAGTCTGCTCGTCGGGCTGTTCGAGGTTTATTGGCTCGTGAAGGCCGTCTGTCTGTTCTTCCGCTTCGTTGTCCGATTGGGCCGACTCATCGAATTGTGGCACGTCATTGTTGCCTTCGGCGACAGTAGTATGTTCGGGTTCGGTATCCTCACCAGATTCGACAACCGGAGTTCGTTTTTGTCGGCGTAAGATGGGTTCGGTAGCGGGATTTTCCTCGTAGTCTCGTCTACGAGTTGTGATAATACATTGCTCTGTGCTTTCGATACTTGGTTTTGAGATACTTTCGACTGGAATCGTTCGTCTGAGATGAGGGTCCGAGCTTGAAGCTAGGGCAGCGAGTGCGTCAACAATGGTAAAAGAGTCCTAGAGGGATTGATCTGATTATCACCTCCAATAGGTAAGGTCGGAGGGAATCGTCCTCCGGTAGCTGGTGATTCAATGTCGACTGGGTTAAGTTCGTCGACCCGAGGGTTTTGACCGTTGTTGTCCGAGCTGTTGATGTTGACCACGGAATTGTCGACTGGGAGAGCCATCACCGAACTCAATTAAACGATATCCGGAAGTACTGTTCTTTGTCCCCACAGTCGGCGCCAATTGTTGATCCGTAAATCACACAAAAGGGGTAAAACAATACTTTAATCGGAATCTCGTTTATTGATCAAGAATCGGCGTTACAACAGAGTTTAGTAAGATTGCAAAGATGGAGAACTTGAGATTGGTTAGTAGTTCTCTTGAATTCTCTTTGGTCTCTGTGGAAGTTGTGGATGTTGTGATGAATGAACCTTCTCCCCTATTTATAATGTCTTGAGGTGGTTCTTAAGGAGAAGATTTCCTTTTTCCTTGTTCGATTAGGAGAAGGAAATCTTCCGGTTTTCTCTCCGAGATAAGGATAAGTTCCTGATATCTCGAAGATTCAATCGAAGAGAATATTTCCTTTTCCGAGATCGGCGGGAAAAGGGAAATATTCCGGTTTTCATCTGTTGTAACGGACTGAGCTCTCGCCGGGCCTAGATTGGTTGCCGATATGGGCTTTTAGCGAGATTCCAAGTTCGGCCCAATGTCTTTGGGCTGACTTATCCTCGATCCGAACCATCGTAAACCGGTCTAGATCGAACCGATCTCGGTTCGAACCGAGTTAAACCAGGGGGTGCTAATCCCCCCTCTAACAATAACTGCAAATCTCTGCAACAGTACCACAAAACAATTTTAACGAAAAGAATTGTTCTCGTAAATGATTAATAAAATTAATTTATAAGAATATAGGCGACCAACGTTGTATCCCTGAGGGAAATCTTAAGCCTGGAACGACGTTTCCCCTGTGCCATGACATCCTCAACGTGACCAACACGTATGATCTGACCAATTGCATCTAAAAAATACGCAACATATTATCAAATACTAATTTTAAAAGTAATATAGGAAAATAATAATGAGAGCTTACCGATCAAATAGCCTTTGTCCAAATCCGTCGATAATATTTCCGAAAATTTCTTAAAAATTTTTTGGGGAACTTCCGATGGGAAATCCAAACACTTATTTACTGTTGTCGTCGCGTAAAAAACAACCTTAAAAGGAGATCGACTGGTTCGGTAGTCACTCTTATAATCGACAACCTTAAAAGTGTTTATTATCACCGGTTTCCCTTCGACTAAGTCCTTTCGAAAGGATTTGGCAAATTCTCTTTCAACAGTAGCTTGTATCCTGTCACCCTGAAATCAAAATAACAACAACGAAACAGTTAATATGATAATCAACGTAATTTAACAAAACAAAATATGATAATAGCAAACAATTTTAATATTTCGTTATTATAAACATATCATACAAACCTCGTGATCAACCAAGATCATCTCAAGCGAACATCCTCCTTTCGCTTTGTATCCATCCCAAACTTTAACGACACAAACTTTAATCACATAACTATCGCAGCCCGGTCGAAGATCACGAATGAGAACCGAAGAGGACGATTTTCTTTTAAAAATCGACATTGCGAAAACTACGAAGAAGTAGAGGAATGACCTAGATAGTTGAACACACATGAATATATATACAGACGATATAAGAATCACCGCGTAAATTAGGTATAACGATTTTACCTTTTTTCAATATAGAGATAAACAAAAAAAATGGAATAAACCAAAAAATATAAAATAATAGGGTAGGATAATCCCAAATAATTACGATTAAGGAATCTAACCATAAACCTTAAGGAAATATACCCGAATTAAAAACACGCGAAAGAGATCAATCGCAGAAATACAGTAATTATCCATTTTTATATATGTATAAAACCGTATAATTTGCTAATTCCAACGAAGGGATCGACCACTATTTTTTAATAATATTTAGTAATATCACTTTCTAATAAAAGAAACAATAATAATTCCAAAGAAAATATTTAACAATTAACTCAAAGAGATCAATTATACACATTAATTTAAAGGAAGTCTAATACAAAAATATACACATACATAAATAAACTCATCAAAGAAATATTATAATTATCCGTTTATTTGTAAAAAAAACAAAACTATTATACAATTTCGTAAATACCAAAGCCTAACAAATCAACTTCGTAGTTATTGAATTCCATCATTGATATCGGTTAAAGGAGAAAAAAATACATGTAGTGGGAAAATTTTTCTGATTATCGATGTATCGATTCTGGTGACATATATACGTAGTCGGGTAAAGTTTGAATAATTTACAGGATAATCATTAAAAAAACGTGTTATTTAGTCGGATATTAAGAATACACAGATTCTATATTAAACAAAAACATCCGGTATTAAACAAAGACATAATTCAATACCAAATATCCAAAATAAAAATCGAGGAAAAAAGTATAAAAACGATAAAAGTATTTCATAATCAATGAAAAAATAAAACACGATACCAATAACCGCGTTCAAAATAAAATAATATATCATGAAATCTTCATGCATGGCCATTCGCCGTCAACACAATTTTGTTTTACGATAATTATATTTGCAAACACCATTAAAACTTTCATGAACCCAGAATAACTATTCAAAATCGCAACATCGATTATTACAAATAAAAAAGGAGCAACGATCTGCATATAATATTGAAAAATAATAATAATAATAGGGAGAGAAACAATGAGACATAAACAAAACACAAATATGTTTCTAAGAATCCATATCCATAACGGCTATTACATCACATTTAAAAAAAAAAAAAAGGTCTCTAAATCAAACAATGTCGAAAGAATAGAAGACCGCCGTCCGAACAACAATTCAATCTTCATTCTTATTGAAGTCGACGCCTAGACATATCTTCTGGCGTGGAAGCCTGCCGAAACACACAAAGAACAAACCAAATATTATTAACGTTTTCATACAAAATATACAAAATCAAAACAATAAGAGTCAGAGATAATTTACATCTCCAAAAAATCATCGACTTCGGGAATGGAAGAATTCAACTCAAACCGAGTAGGATGAGTAGATGAGATAGTTACCTTCCCTGAATAAGAAACACAAACAAATTAAATTATAATACAAAATATTTAGACATCTAAAGAAAATAGACATTTCAAATAAACCGACCTGCGAAATAATCGATAATCGCCCATCTAAACACACACACAACTACACCACCACAGCATCTATTCCAAGACATCCAGAAATCTTTAGCCATCGAGCCAGATAATTCACAACTCAAGTCAACACCACTTTAACAAATACAAACCAAACAAAAAATTAACACCAACAAATAAAAACATAACTATAAAATATTTTTAAAAAATGTTTAATACCATGAATCTCTCAAACAAAAAGATACGATCGAATATTCATCCCATGGTTCAGACTCCTCATGGGCAACACCAGAACAACGATACCGAGACATGGACTTTTGTTCCGCGAACAAACCGCCCCAAGATTTAGAACGTCTAAGCTCAAGAACCTGACCTATTATATCTGAAAATAAAGCATCAGAATCATTGGAACGTCACAAAATCAAAATAACGAACAAAGAAAATGACAAACGCAAAACGAACCAACTAAGTAATCATAATCGTGAACACGATCCAAAATCCTCCAAAAATCAACAAAACTGAAAAATTCGTTCTCACACCGTCGCGAACACTTATCGACCGTAGAAAACGGGAGAATCACTATCTTGTAGCGATGTGAAGTAGCTCGACAGCAACCAACCTGATTGATTACAGCAAAGCTACCAATATCATACCAACTCCCCGTAGACAATCGCCCACCAAAAACAACAATTTGTTCACCTCTAACAGAAGCTTGAATTTTCAAACCCTGAAAACAAACAGCATATACACTTAATAAAAAAAACAAATTAAACTATAAAATAAAATGTCAAAAATAGGATGAAAATATAACAACCTATTCGTCCGCCAATATGAACTCCAACGAACAACAGTTCAAAGCCGACGTCTGCGACCACTTTTGTAAAACCTTGACAAACACACGACTTCCAACTTTAGAAGGCCTCAATCGTGCAACACCACCCCCATGACAATCTACATTAGCCGGAACCGTATAGGACCAGGTACGTAGTCGACCATCGGGATGAGCAACTTGCTTTTTCAAACAAACCTCTTCGGGATCAACATTGCGATGATCGACCAAGTACACCCCACTATCCAAGTCGCCCTTACCAGACAACGAAGAAGCATCAGATCCATCATCCAAATCGTCTTCGCATTCCGTATACGAATCATCTCTAGAAGAAACAACATCAAGATCGACATCTAAATCTTCATTACACCCTGAATCATCGTCCTCATCACACGAATCAGAATCGTCGTCATCATCACCACAATCATCAACAAAGACATTTTCTGATCCATCAGAATCATCATCGGAATCGCCATCCTCAGCACCACAATCATCCACAGAGACATCTTCCGATCCATCAGAGGCGTCATCTCCGTCGGTGGAAACATCGCCGATGTCATCAGTCTCCAAGTCATCGCAACCATCAGATTCACATCCCAAAACATGACATGACCCAATATAATCAGCAAACCCATCGTCATCATCCGTGCCACGTCCAGACAACGTTTCACTATCTTCCGAGGCACTATCATCTACAAAATTAGAATAATCATTAATACAAACAAAATAAAATCCAAGACAGAAACGAAAAGAAAAAAAATACCAAAAAAAAAACACAATGATCAACCTTAAGACACAAAACAAACAACGATATAAAAAATAGCGCGAACATAAAAAAAAAGACGTAAAGACCTTTGGGTTCTAAACAGTCTTTGCGTACGATCCAAGTCTTGCTCTTAAAGTCCCAAACGAAGGTGCTAGGAAACAGTGGACCCGGTGCTACAGGTCCAAAACCTAAACAACGTTGGTTGAGAACCCATATATTGAAGGCAGAATCCCGATCCACATCTTTAAAAATATATCAGAATAAGTAAGAAACCGAAAGAATTACAAAGAATACACCAGAGATATTTGAACCACCTTCAATCATCGGGATGCCCTGACACACAATCCAAGACCGAAGCTCCGAATCCCAGACAAAACGACACGATACCACTAAAACAAAATATCAATTAGAAAAATCAAAACACAACAGAAAATACAAACATCTGAAACACAAACCTTTTTTCTTAGAAACATCGATAAAAACGTATGGAGTCACGAAAGGACGGTTGAAACTATTAGTATGAGCCTCGTCGGAGCCAAAGAGAGGAGATCTGATACCGCTAGCGTCCAAACAAACTATAGAAAAACAATTTAAAAAGAACTAACGAATTACACAAACATCCGATAAACTAAAAGATAAAAACACAAATCAAACAACGATTTAACATATGAATGACACTATTAAATGGTACCTGATGCCGTGCGGGGAAGCTCCCAACTGATCATAACTTTTGATGGATTAGAAAAAGCGTATCTAGAAGAGCATATAGATAGATTAGCTTCCAAACAAATAAACATGCTAGAAAAAACTAAAACGGAAGACGTTAACTAAGAAGAACAATCGCCTAAACCCTAAAAAATGCAAAAGAAAAAAAGAGAACGTGAAGAATGCGGTAGTAGAAACCATATATTTATATGAAAAAAGATTTAGGGTTTAGGTATATATTTTCCTTTTTTCCTCCTTTACGATAATCATGAACACGATCGAATATACGAAAACGATTTAGAGTTTAGGTATTTTTCCATTTTTTATATTTTACGATAATCATTTACACAACATAATAATCCTTTATTATTTTATCATAAACGCGTTTTTACATTTTTTATATACGAAATTCCCTTATTTTCTACTTACGATAATCATGAAATCGATCAGAGTTTATCATTCCATTTCCCAAAGATTTGGGTTACATATTTATATATATCATATATAACACGATAAACATAGATTCGGAATTTATCGTTCTATTTCCTAAAGATTCAGTTCTTTTATATTCAGAAAAATTCTATTTCGGATAAAATATGTTTTTAGTTAAATAACTAATTCAATAACGGGGTAACCAAAAAAAACAATTTTGGGGGATTCGAACCTGCCACATACGAGAAACAAATCCAGATCACGAACCAACACAGCCACCGTATATTTTTTGTAAAACAATCGACCGTCATGAATATATTACATTGTAGGCCGGCCAAAACTGGTTTGGGCCGCTTTATTTTTAGGCCCGACTTCTGATCCATAAAATCGTTTTTTTAATTACATAATTAATTACCTTATTTAATTATAGACCAACCAATCATATTAAGTTGTTTTCACCAACCAATCATATTATATCGTTTTCATTTAACAAAACGACACCAAAATCTGAACTTTGAACCACAGCCCGAATCACTTCACAAATAATAATATAGATTAATGCATTTTATCTATCTTTATGTCTTTTTTCTCTTGTGTTCTTCATTTTTAGGCCTTAGGCCCATTTTTGTTGGATCTTAGATTTAGCTTGATTTTGATGATTTGGTGATTGATTCTTGATGCTCATGTTCTTAATCCTTGATTTTCGTTCTTGTTTAGTGTTCCTAATGCTAGATCTAGCTTGAGAAAGTAGATCTAGATCATAAGGCATTTCATGCACACCAAGTGTTTGATGAAATGCCTTGATGAACTATTCAAGGGATTTATGCTCATAGCCTAAGAGATTAGTTGCCTAGGGTGTATTTTGGTTGATCTTGTTTATATTCTTAATGCTTGTTAATCATTGATCCACAGATGAGAGTTTGCTAATGGATTGAGTGATTAGCATAGTGATTAGTTGCTTGAAAGAGAATTAATCAAGATTAGTGATCTTAACCTAAAGATTAGCATTGATTGTGTGTATTAGCATCATTAGTTAATTGTCTTGATGATTAGATGATGATGATTTATGTTGATTCTTGTTAGATCCTTCACTTAGGCTGGTTCTTAATGCTAGATTTGATAAGATAACTAAAAGTTTAGAACTACACCTAGATTAGGTAGCTCTAGTTGGCGTGACAAACAAATCTAGAGCTACACCTTAGGATTTATGGTCTTATCCCATGCATTAGGGAGAGATTCGAGTAAACGGTGTTAGTGCTAGATTAGATTTATCGATTCGAGTCTCGAACTTAGGCATTTCACTCCTAACCCGAGTTTAAATAAATTGCTTGAACCAAACCTTTTGTGAGCTTTTCTTGTCTAGCCAACGAGAGTTGATGTCTAGGGTGATTAGTAAACTAATTGGGATTGGATTTTAATGCTTGTTAACCATCTTATCACAAACGAGAGTTTGATCTTGATTTGGTGATTAACAAAGTGATTAATGCCACGAGAGTGGATTAGTCATAATTGTGAATCCCATGTTCTAGGATAGTGTTTAATGCTCAAATGATTCATTGCTTGATTGTTAATCATTCATTTGATAGTTCATTCCATGATCCACATTTCTATCTTTGTTTTCCTTCTTGCATTTCATTTCCTTAATTCAAAAACATAAAAACCAAAAATATTTGCTCTAGCTTTGGAAGATTCATGTATTCTTAGTGCTTCAATCTTAACCTCTATGGATTGACACCTCTTATGCTACAATGACAAGCATAGAGGAATTGATATGAACCTAATACAAATTCTTACTATCACAGCCCAAAAGGCATGACTACAAACTCAAAGTGACCATACCTTGTCTGAAAGGCGGTCTTCCTGATATCAGACTCATCAATTGGGATTTAATGATAACCTGAAGCCAGATCGATCTTGGAGAACCAAGTAGCACCTCAGAGTTGATCCAGCAACTCATCTATCCTCGGAAGAGGGTACTTGTTCTTCACAGTAACTCTGTTCAACCCACGGTAGTCGATACAAATTTGAAAACTCCCATCCTTTTTCTTAACAAACAACACCGGTACGCCCCACGGTGAACTACTTGGTCTCACAACCCCTTTCTCCATCAGCTCGCTCAACTGTATCTCTGTCGTTGCCATCCGATATGGAGCTTTAGTAACCGGAGCCGTTCTAGGCTTGAGCTCAATGGTGAACGGATCAGAACGCGATGGTGGTTAACCACTCAACGCTTCAAAAACATCCTCGAAGTCTTTTACTACCGGGATACTACCCAACTCCGCATCCGGCCCAACTTTGGTGGTCGTGATTGTTGCCAGATACGTCTCACACCCCTTCTCAATCATCTGTTCTGCCTGGACTACCGAGAAATCAGGCTTCTCGAGGTCGGTCTGATCCCTTGATACTCCAGAATTCCCTTCTCTGTCTTAAAACGAACTTTCCCACGATGACAATCTAAGTGTGCCTTGTACTTCCCGAGCCAATCCATCCCAAGGATCACATCATAAGACTTCACTTCACAAATTTCCAAATCAGCCGGCATGTTCACCGAGCCGATCATATTCCGGACCTTCCCGAGGGTGCGCATGACATGTCCACTAGCTGCTTAGACCAAGCCATAATTATTTCCCGGTTCCTTGCGGAACTCACCCTTCCCAATCATATTCGGATTCACGAAGCAATTTGTTGCTCCGGAATCAAATAGAACATGGGTTCCACACAACCCATGGCAAGGGTCCCTACACATTCATCTAGAATGCTAAGACTAATGCAACACGCATCAGAATTTCACACAGAATTTTTTATCAAGGCAAGCGATAGGACTTACTAGTGATTGGGCGAGAACAACTCGGGTTAGTCATGGTTTCCTCAGCCATTGCATAGGGTCGCACCATTACAGCCTGCCTTTTTGGCGGTGGCGGCAGTGGAAGTCCCTCAATTGGCCTCTTTCCAGATTGTTGCACCATATGTGCCAGTTGTGGACAATTCGGAATGAAGTGTCCAGCTTCTCCACACTGTTAACAGACTCTTTCTCCATAATTGTTCCCTTGAGTCTTCCCTCTACGATCTTCCTCAGGGCAATCACTGACCTTGTGGTCCATGCTTCCACAGCGGAGACATGCAAGAGTCGCACGCCAACTAGTACCATGATTGCCCCCGATCCAGCGTTGTGACTCGCATGTGGTTTTCCCAAAGGAACACTCTTCTTATGCCCAGTAATACCAACCAGTCTGGCTTCCTCAACCGAAGTAGACTCCAACTGAGCCGCTTTTTCCACCAACTCCGCAAAGGTATCATAGTCACGGATCTGACAGTGCTTACGGAGATTGACCCTTAGGCCACGCATGAACCGCTTAACCTGATTCCTCTCGCTCCTCATATCACGGGCAACATACTTCTTCAGACTGTTAAACTCAGCCTCGTACTCCCTCATTGTCTTTGTCCCTTGTCATAGATCAAAGAAAGCTCCTTGCAACCGATCATGAGCTTCCGGTGGGTAGTACTTAGCCCGGAACAGATCACAGAAATCGTCCCACGAGCCCACTCCGTCCCTCGGTTGCGCACCATGCCACCAAGTATGCGCGTCACCTTCCAGGTAGTGCACGGCAATATCTTTCTTGTAGTTGTCAGGGGAGCGAATGGATTCAAAGTTTCTCACCAACCGGTCTATCCAGCCATCCGCCTCGATGGGCTTTGTGCCGCCGGCGAAAACCTTGTTCCCGGCTTCTGCATGTGTTCCATCACCTTCAGGTATGATGGAACCCTCAAATTAATGATCCCTTCACCGACTTCCACAACAGGTGGAATCACTTGATGCACGGTTGGCGGTGGTGCCACAGGAGTAGCCGCAACAGCTGGCAGCCTCGCCAGCACTTGGGTCAGCAAACCCAACACCGCTTCCAGACCAACGGGAGCAGCATTCACATTCTCGAAATTCCCAGCATTTTTCGTATTCTCAGCAATCTCCTCATTTCCCCATTGTTCACAGAAGACTCATCGTCAGCTCTCCTTCTGTGGTTACCTGTTGCCATCTGCAATGACGAGAACAGAAATTTCTAAGTTAGCCGGCAAACTAACTTAGACAGCCATTACAGAAAATCAGACTTACCGCGAGATAAGGTGTTGTAAGCATGGATGTACCCACTAACCCACTTATGCTAGACTATGTCCTAGAACAAACCGCGCTCTGATATCAACTTGTAGTACCTGATATTATCATATTTTACCCCTTTTAGCGTGCATTTAACTTAGCATTTTAGGTCTCACGCATGTGTTTTTCATAGCTTTCTTAGTGTTTTGGTCTAAATTAAGCTTTAGTTATTTTGCATTAGGTCCTAGTGAATCTTTCATTCATTTGGAATGTTTTCTAGGTGTTTGGAGACATTTTGGAGATGTATGGAATAATGGAGCAAAATAGGATGCAATGATCATTCCGAAGTGTCTGAAAGAACTGGCAGGAAGAAGTATTTCCGATCTGATTAAGCTCCAATGACCTTCATGTAAGATGTAGCTAAATGAGTTAGCTGTCTAATAAAGGTGGTTTGAGGCCATTCGGACATGTATTCCAGGAGATATCATGATTTTACCAAAGGTGTATCTGTCTGGCCGCGAGACCTCCGGCGCTTGACTCAAGCTCGGGCAGGACCAATACCGGCCAGCTGCACCGGCCTCACCCAGCCCGGTGTGGAGGCCTTGCCAAAACAGGAGCAATACCGGCCAGGCACACCGGGCAACCACAGCTAGGTGTTGGGGCGCGGCCCAAACTTGTATATAAGGCTTTAGACTTATTTTTTTAGAAGCCATCTCTTTTCTCTTGCTAAAAACCTCTCCTTTTAGGGTTCTAAGTGATTGTAAGAGGGATCTTGAGTTTGTTAATGCAATTTAAAGTTTTTTTTTCTTAATTCCCTTTTAATCTTTCATCTTTCTATTTTCTAATCATGATTAAACAACACCTCTTTCATGAGATTTGATGTGTTCTTCATGATTAGTGAGTAGTTCTTCTTGGATCATTTGGGTTTGTATATTAGGGGGTTTCTTGGTTAATTCTTGATGTCTAGGGCCTAATTCATCTATTTCCTTTCTTATTTAGAGTTCTTAATGCTATATTAGGCTTGAGATAGCTAATCTAGAACTAAGGGCATTTCATGCACACAAGGTGTTTGATGAAATGCCCCATTGATCTAAATAAGAGATTTTCATACTTAGCTCGTGAGAATGAATGTCTAGGATGAATTTTGGCTATTGGAACTTGTTATTTAATTCTTGTTGATTGCATATTCACAAATGATATTTTGATCTTGAATTTGTAATTAACAAAGTGATTAGTGCTAAGAAATTAGATTAATTTTGATTAGTATTCTAGGCTTAAGGAAATGAACTTGTGTGATTGTATGGACATCATTGCTTAGCTTAAGATTCCCCCAAATCAATTGCCTTACCCAAAGATCCTCTTTTTAACCATTGTCCGAATCTTGCTTAGTTCTTGCTACTTGTTTGTCTTGTTTAATTGAATCATTAGCTTGCTAGATTAAAACTAAACCCACTTGATTTGCTTAGCTTATATAGTTTCTTGGATTTCTAGTGTGTTTACCTCCTTGGTTCGATATCTTATATACCACAATGGCATGAGTGGGATTTGAGTAATTGACTTAAGACTTGCAAAAGTCCTACTATCAATTTGGCGCCGTTGCTAGGGAGGTTTAGCGTTAGCCATTAGGATTTAGATTCTTAATAAGACTAGGGTTTTGTTTACACTATGTTAATGCATATAGCTAGGTGCATGCATCTTGTGGACCTGATGAATTTTCTTTTAGTTATTGTTACTAACTTGTCTTCCTTAGTTCTATTGTGCTTTCAAAGGTACCAAAATCAAAAGAAGAGAAATGGGAAGACAAGATCAATTGAGATGTTTGAGGTGATCAATCGAAAAGACATTCTTGAAGTTCTACAACCTCAAGAGATGGACGACCAATGCAACATTTCTCAAGCTCCAAAACCTCAAGAAATGCCACAACTTCAAGAAATACCACGACCTCAAGTGTTGGCATTAAGTCCGACCCAAGCTCAAAGGGACAAGCCAACGGTTGGAAGCTTTGACACTCCTTGTTGTCGTGGATTGAGGTATGGAATCCACCCTCCTCCAATTGAAGCCAAGGACTATGAGATCAAAGCAAGATTGGTTAGGTTGATTCAAGAGTCTAGGTTCTTGGGGACGGAAGTGGAGAACCCTTATAATCATTTGGACTCCTTTGAGAGGTTGTGTGACACGTTTAGGATTGGAGGAGTGCCCCATGAGAGTATCAAGCTCATCTTGTTTCCGTTTTCTCTTGGAGAAAAAGCAAGCCAATGGGAGAGAGCATTACCATCTCACTTGGTAAATTCTTGGGATGATTGCAAAGAGATCTTCCTTAATAAGTTTTATCCCATACGAAGAACGATCCAAACTAGGAAGAACATCTTGAGCTTCAAGCAAGGCCCGCATGAGACCTTTCATGATGCGTGGGGAAGAATTAAAGGACACACTAGAGATTGACCCCATCATGGGTTCCAGAAAAGAGCCATTCTTAGCATTTTCTATTGGGGTGTTAATAAAGAGTACAAATGGACATTGGATGCCGCTAGCAAGGGGCGTTATGCAAACCTCACCGTGGAGTAAGGAGAGATACTTGTTGAGAACTTTGCTAAGAGTCATGAAAGCTACATTGAGAGGCATGATACAACCCTTCTAGAAGGATCATGTCAAGACTCTGAATTGAAAGGATTGCAAAATTAATTTGATATAATGGAAAAGCTCATAGGTATGCAACAAAGAAAAGCTTGTTTGGTTCATGAGCAACGCCGAGATGAAGTCAATTTTGTGGTCAACAAGGGGAATTACGTTCAAGAGAGTATACTTCTCAATCAATGGTCTAACCATGACGTTCAAGGAAATCAACAAGGCTACAAAGAAAACCATGTGTATGCTCATATCTCTAACCAAGAAGAGGAACAAAGAGAGGTGCTCCATCAAATCCTAGAAGGTCAACAAATGAATGATATCAAGTTTGGCAAGATGATGAGAGAATTGAATGACAAAACTAAGGGCTTACATGATGAGATCACCCTTAAGATTGAGCAATTAGCCTCACATTTGGAGACCAAAGAATCCGAATTGGTCCAACTCTCTTTGCCATCTGAGACACCGAGGGATTTGAGGGTTTTACCAATTGTTAATGTTGGGATTGATGAGGAGATGACTTCCAAGGGTTTTAATGAGCAATTTGGAAACTCCAAGCATGAGGAGGAAGTTAGAGACGTAGGCATAACTCCAAGGTATGCTTTAGCCTCCATCCAACATATTTATAAAGAAGAGAGTTATTTTGAGAAGAACAAAGGGGAAACAACCTTGTGAAATGCTATTGCCGATGAATTTGCTCTAGATGGAACATGCCTAAGCTCTTTCTTCTTTCCCTCATTTGAGATTATGGAGAATGATGAACAAGAGAGGAATGATGAGAAGGTAAAAGACATGGGTAGTTGTGAGAAGATAGAAAAAGCTTCACCCCCAAAGGCTCGTAGGAAGAAGAAAGAATTCCATGACAAGAATGCTTTGGGTTATGGTAATGTTGAAGAAGCTTTAGAATTGGATGGAGCTTGCTTGGAATCTCTTTTCTCTTCAACAATGGTGAGAGAGAAATCAAGTACCAAGGGTGAAGGCACTAAGATCAAGAAGAAGAAACCCAATGATAACTACCTTCCCACCCTTGTCCCACCTTCTTACACAATGACACTCATCCCTTGGAGGTATGACGATGGAGCCGTTAAGTACAAGGTGAAGTGTATGGGAAGATCTAAGCCCTTTGCCAAGGTTAAAGCATTCCTCACTACCGAGCTTAAGGAGAAAGGTCCAAAGGGTCTTCGAGAGATCATGAACACGGTCCTCAAACTTGAGCTCAAGGACCCACCAAAGAATGCTCACACTCCTCCATCACCCGCCCAAAAGGGTAACCAAAGTCAAACTTAATGACTTTAAACAAAGTGCACTTGGGAGACATTCTCATGTCTATCATTGTATATATTATCTTTGCTTTCTTGTTTGATTTGTGTTTCTAGAGCATTTTGATGTTTTTGTTGAGTGTTTGCAAGGTTCTTGATGGTCTCAAGGTCATGGCAAAGCAACAACGGTGTTCTATGTCGGAGCTCAAGTGCCACTTCTAAAAGGTCACACCACCACCCCTTTTTCTCCATCTCAAAGGTTTGAACCGCACTCCATTTCATTGTACATTCGCCTTTTGCATATTTTTGCTCTCTCTTGGCTTTTGTTGCACCGAGACGGTGAAATTCAAGTTTGGGGGAGGGGTTTGTGTCATTTGACCTTGTGTTTTGTTTTCTTATTTTACTCTTTGCATACTTGAGTCTCATTCATAGAAAACTACAAAAATTTGAAAATTTTGAACATAAAAAGAAGCATGTAGTTGCATTTCGCATGATTAAGATTGAGTCTAGATGCATATAGGTTTGCACTCACTTGCATTGGGAGAAATGTCCATGTGAAATATAAACTTAAGAGCTTGAATTAATGCCCTCGTTAGGAGTTCTTTGATGCATTTTAGCGATCACGAAGTTAAGGATGATCCATGCTTTGATCTTGCGGGTTGAATGTTTATATTTTGGTTGAAGCATGCTTTGATTTGATCCCAACTCTATCTAGTAAACTATAATCTTGACTTGAAATTATCATGCTTGTGAATTGAAGAGTGGAATCATAGACACCATATACATATTTGAGCTATCTTTTCCCTTCTTACCACTCTTGTTAGCTCAAATAGCCGATTCCCACCTTTGGAACGGTTAACCACACCCTAAACCAAACCTTCTTTCAAACCTTCATCTCTTGTGTGTGTCGGTAGGCCTAATTTCGAATGAACTTAGCAAAAAGTGTTTGGGACGACAAGGAGAAGCTTTCATGTAGAACTAGCTCACACATCAATGAGCTACATATGCTAGGATAGATAGGTTGGGAGTTTGGGGTGTTGTTGAAAAGACACTACAAGAAAAACAGGTATTAATAAGACTTCAGTATAGCGGTTTATGTGTTTCTGCTATGGTTGACTTGTACCTGACTTTTTAATAGCGTTTCTAAATTAAACGCTATGATATGTTGGGCGGCAAAAAATATGTGTTCGCACTTACTTTTTGGTTCTCCAATTGTTCTGTAATAGCATTTATGAATTGTAAAACGTTATCATAGATTAACCGCGAATAAGAAAATTTCATTGTCCGCCTAAGTAATAAAAAAAAGTGCACCAAGTTAATTTTAAGAAAAAAATTGATACGAACTAAAAAAAAATATTGATCAAACAAAGGGTATTCACAAAATCCTTTTTTCTTCTTTCTTCTCTCTTCTCTCTTCTCTCGATCTCTCAATCTCGATCTCGATCTAGATCTCTCTTCTTCTCTTTCAGTCTCGATCTCCGTTCTCTTTCTGTCTCGATCTCTCTTCTCTTTTGACTTCCACGCCGGCGACGATTAAGCTCTTCATCGTTCTATTTCTTATTCTCACAGTCTCATCCCATCACCTAAATTCGTTAATGGCTTCACTTTCCTTTTCTCCTTCTCACAATACAAAATCCTAATCTCGATCTCACGATCCCTCCTTCTCCGTGTCGAAAACCTACGAGCCTCCCGAGGAGACGCGTTGGAGCAGACCGATTCGAACCCTAGTCATGGTTAAAGCTTACACAGAACCTTCCTATTCAGTGTCCACTAAACCCACCGCAACGCTTCGCCATTAAACCCGAAAACTCTTCGATGTCTTGGGTGCTTCTATTGGATTCCTTTTCTGATTCGGCACTGGTGTTATTTTTTATGGGTAAATAAATTGCATTCATTCTTTTTTTTTCCCCAAAATTTCGTTTGTACATAGTCGTATCACTTGTGTTTATGCTTGATTAGGGTTTCTGATTTAGCGAATTGTTTCGGAGAATATTCAATCACTTCGTCATCTTCTTAGAATCTCTAGTAAATCGGTACGGATTTAAAACCCCTTAAAGATGGATCTTTAGATTATGTCTCGGATTTTCTTTTTTTCTTTTAACTGGAATTGCTTATTTTATGGGAAAATCTGCTCTTACTCTCTGCGTATTATGCCATTGCAGGAGAAATAATGGGAGTGAGAGTAACGGGTGCAGATTTTGTCTCTTTTTAGGCTGAAAAAGAAGTATTGCTTTCTCCATTTTGTCTATTTTTTCTCTTATCTGAAGATTCTTCCAGCGATTTCCTCCATTTAGCTTACTTGTTTTTGGAATTGGCGTTTTAGGTTTGTTTTGAAGAAGATCAGATTAGCTCGTTTCGGAGATCTACTCATGAAGAGGTAATCTAAACTTCTTTTCCAGATTCCAAGTTCCAACACGATTTATTCTAGAATTTGTTAGATTTGAAATGCAGGGTTGTTATGTTTTTATTTTCACTGGATACTGTGAAGGAGGAGAGTTGTGAGTTTAATTTCTCAAAAAATTAGTCAAAGTGTCCCATTTTGTTCTTTAGTTCATAGAAGTTAAAGAATATGTTATAAAGTTTTTGTGATGTATTTCAGAAACGAAGACGGTTGCTCTATCCTCCATGTCGCAGCTTCGTTGGGCCATTCTAAGGTTTGTTCTATCTTTTATGGATATGGAATCGACAGCAGTTTCTAAAAGGATGAACATGGTTCAGCTGGTTGAGATTGTTTGATTTGTTTCTAACTTAGACAGGCTACTTGCATTGAATCTCCTTTGTTTCCCAATTTCAGGATCGAGTGGGAGGGAAGAGAAGATCTTTGTTTATGTTTGTCTGAGGCTATTAAATGTGGGAGAAAGAGCAAGGAACGATGTGGCATATTGGGAGTGTATCAATGATGAAACAGTCATATACATTAGACATCTTCTCATAGCTGAGCGGAGGAGAGAAAGAGGTAAACTGTCTGACAGTCTTTGAACCGGGTTATTTCAGCAGCTGGTTAGACTTGGTAGGTTTTCTTCTGTTTTTTTCTCTTTCCTATGAAAACTTCTACGAGCATGATTGTCCAAGTTCTACAGCTTTTATGATTTTGTCCTGTGTCTCAAATGATTTATGTTTGTTCTAATTTTGGTTTCATCTCTTTTATATATCTTGTGAAGAGAGTGTACTTCAAACAAGGAAAATTTGAGCAGTTCCGCCAAATATTACAAGAAGGGTCAAGTTCTGGTACGTAATTGCATAATGCTCATCCATTTGTTAATTATTGTCTTTTAGTGTTGCAACCATTCAAGATTGTTTATGTTTCTGCGATTCAGGAGTTATACAATTCGACGGGTTATGGTGACGAGCTACTGCTAAGTGCCACTCTACTGTTTGTTTTTATCGTCTTCTGAATCAGTCTGCTTCTAATTCGGGCTGATTTGTGCAGTTAGTGAAGAACAAATTTTTGTAGTTCACAGTATGTAATTTTATTGTCATCTAATTATGGTGTTTTTATTTAGTAATAACATTTGCTTCTTATCAATATTTTTTTTAATGATCAAAATATAACAAAGTAAATAAATTAATTAGGTACAAATAACATATCCCAATCAAAATAGTCCAGCAAAAATTTACTAAAATGAACAATAAATAATAACAAACATAAAATGTTATTATAAAATATACAATTGCAAAACTAGTAAATGCCATGGAAAAAATAACTAGCGTAGCATAAGGAAAAACACGCTATCTAAAACGCCAGACCTATTATGACGGGCGAAGATGAAGCGTTTGCGATAACGCTATGATATCCTGTCATAGCGTTTATGTGGTGCTCTATATACGACATTTTCCTGTAGTGAGAAAAAGAGAATGTGGAGAAAGCAAAAGATATGGAGAAAGGAATGGGGGAAAAAACAAAAGTTGGATTGGTTTGAAACAAGAAATGATTTAGCTCCAAGTGTTGAATTGTAAGGATCTCTAAGTGTGAAAGAAAGAAAAGAGCCAAAATGGCTAAGGCATCCAAAGGATGAAATGGAGACAAGTCATGCAAGAAGAAGAGGAGCTAAAGGAAAAGAAAAGATGAGAAGCCAATCCAATCAAGTTTGAAGAAGAAGTCCCCCAAGTGAAAAGTGATGAGAAGTGCGGGTTTGAGAAGGCAAAAACGCCTTGTGATAAGGGTAGCTTAGGAATGTATCTTGTTGGGTTTAGAGATAGGAGTGGGGTTCATAGTGGGGCATTGGGTAGATGAAATTCATCCTTGTATGCATCGGTTGTTCTATACTCTTAGTATTTTGCCAAAGTTCATTCTTTCGTAAGAGATCTCTTTGCTTCGGAATACCCGCATGATTAAGATCACTTTTATCTCAAGACCTTTTCCTGAGCCAAATGAGTTCACTTGATTTGCATAAGCATGATCCACCTTTGAACTTAATGAATGTTAAAGAGTTGTGGGTTTAGGATCGCTTGTGGATGCTAAGGCTTAGACCAAATTCGTGTAGCAACGAGTATGGCTAAATCTTTTAAAGTAGAGATTGTTTGTGCATCATATAACTACTCTCAAGGGCATTGATTCGAACTGTTTTGTTAATATTCTCGGACTCGATCTCTCAATACAACCTCTTTCTCTTCTTATTCTTGTTTGTTTGCCTGAGGACAAGAAAAGGACTAAGTTTGGGAGAGTTGATATTCCCATATTTTACCCCTTTTAGCGTGCATTTAACTTAGCATTTTAGGTCTCATGCATGTGTTTTTCATAGTTTTCTTAGTGTTTTGGTCTAAATTAGGCTTTAGTTAGTTTGCATTAGGTCCTAGTGAGTCTTGCATTCATTTGGAATGTTTTCTAGGTGTTTGGAGACATTTTGGAGATGTATGGCATAATGGAGCAAAATAGGATGCAATGATCATTCCGAAGTGTCTGAAAGAACTGGCAGGACGAAGTATTTCCGATCTGACTAAGCTCCAATGACCTTCATGTAAGATGTAGCTAAATGAGTTAGCTGTCTACTAAAGGTGGTTGAGGCCATTCGGACATGTATTCCATGAGATATCATGATTTTACCGAAGGTGTATCTGTCTGGCCGCGAGACCTCCGGCGCTTGACTCCAGCTCGGGCAGGACCAATACCGGCCAGCTGCACCGGCATCACCCAGCCCGGTGTGGAGGCCTTGCCAAAACAGGAGCAATACCGGCCAGGCACACCGGGCAACCACAGCTAGGTGTTGGGGCGCGGCCCAAACTTGTATATAAGGCTTTAGACTTATTTTTTTAGAAGCCATCTCTTTTCTCTTGCTAAAAACCTCTCCTTTTAGGGATGTTGAGTTTGTTAATGCAATTTAAAGTTTGTTTCTCTTAATTCCCTTTTAATCTTTTATCTTCCTATTCTTTAATCATGATTAAAAACACCTATTTCATGAGATTTGGTGTGTTCTTCATGATTAGTGAGTAGTTCTTCTTGGATCAGTTGGGTTTGGTAGATTAGGGGGTTTCTTGGTTAATTCTTGATGTCTATGGCCTTATTCATGTATTTTCTTTCTTATTTAGAGTTTTTAATGCTAGATTAGGCTTGAGAGAGCTAATCTAGAACTAAGGGCATTTCATGCACACAAGGTGTTTGATGAATTCCCCATTGATCTAAATAAGAGATTTTCATACTTAGCTCATGAGAATGAATGTCTAGGATGAATTTTGGCTATTGTAACTTGTTATTTAATGCTTGTTGATTGCCTATTCACAAATGAGAATTTGATCTTGAATTTATAATTAACAAAGTGATTAGTGCTTAGAGATTAGATTAATCTTGATTAGTGTTCTAGGCTTAAGGAAATGCACTTGTGTGATTGTATGGACATCATTGCTTAGTTTAAGATTCTCCCAAATCAATTGCCTTACCCAAAGATCCTTTTTTTAATCATTGTCTTAATCTTTCTTAGTTCTTGCTACTTGTTTGCCTTGTTTAATTGAATCATTAGCTTGCTAGATTAGAACTAAACCCACTTGATTTGCATAGCTTATATAGTTTCTTGAATTCCTAGTGTGTTAGCTTCATACCTCCTTGGTTCGATATCTTAAATACCACAATGACATAAGTGAGATTTGAGTAACTGACTTAAGACTTGCAAAATTCCTACTATCAGTATCCTAACCCGGTTTTCATTTTTAGCCAACACTTAGCCAAATTTTTAGTCGGATTAAACTTTACCATTTCTTAACTTTTCGCGTTTGGTTCGTTCAGGATAATCATTTAACGAGCATAAGTGAATTAAAACAGATTACTTGAATATATAAACGAGGTTCTAGTACATTTGTTAAGTTCGCTAATAAGCTATTACTACATGTAAACTAGCCTTTGTCACGCGATCTGATCAGCCATCATAAGTACTGTCTCGGCTACAATCGGAATCTGCATCCAAACATGGAAGCATAAGCAACATAAATGCTTAGGGAGAGCGGTCATCCCGTCTCACCGAACCAAAGTCAAGAATCGCATCAAACATAGATCAGACAGTCAGATACGCTTATCAGAACATAAACTAGCCGAGTATAATCACCCACGCTTACCGGCCAATCTCAGTCTAGATTGCCGATAAGGTGAATCGATCATCACGGTTAGCCAGCAGACCATGAATATGACAAACAATCGCAATCATCAAGTAAACAGACTACAAATCTAAGCAATAAACGACCCAGACTAAAGACCACGGTCACGCACTCACCTTTGATTTCCTTCGGATTCGTGATGATGGATAATTGTGTGTATCCAAATCAATTACCCAAACACTACATCATTGTAGTATTTAAGGATCGAACCAAAGAGGTTAAGATTGAAGCACTAGGAATGCAAGAAACTTCTTAAGCTAGAGCAAATGTTATTGGGTTTTTATGTTTATGAGAAAAGAAAACATATGCAAGAAGAAAAACAAAAGATATAAATGTTGGATCATGGAATAAACTATCAAATGAATGATTAACAATCAAATAATGATGACAAAGATTGCATTAAACATCAACTTCCACAGGCTAAGGACAATTCGCTCACTTATGTTCTTTCTAGCAACCTAAGACACTTCCGCACTCTTAGATTTCCATAGTTCATAGACCTAGCGATCAGCTCAAGTCTAAGCAATAAACGCAACAATAAGCGAAAAACACAAAAGATAAATCCCTATATGTGTCTAATTGAATGACTCATGGTTTCCTCTTGAAGGCCCTAACCTAACTATGGAACTACTCAGACATAGTAACGGAGAACAAGCAAGGAGATGAAGAAATCATAATATAAATAAAGAGAGAAAGGGTTTAGAATTCTTCTCAATAGATGCAGATATTGTTCTCCAAAGCTTACAATGATTCAATAGCAAAAAGGTCCGAATAGAACAAAAGGTGGCTGCCTTCAAGAGGCTAAAAATAGAGTATATATAGGTTTAGGTCGAATTAGGTCAAAACAGGAAGTTCCCAGGGCAAAATAAGGAAAACAGAAGTTTCCTTTCTTCTTCTCGTCGGCTGGTATCAGTCGATACCATCTTAGCATCGGTCGATGGTGACCTCTCAGGTAGGGGTAGCATCGACCAGCCCATCGATCGATGCCCATCGATCGTCCTCCTTGGCATCGATCGATGCTGACCTCTCGGGTAAGGGTAACATCGATCGGTTCCATCGACACCTTCACCAGTATCGGTCGATGCCAACCTCTCGGGTAGGGGTGGCATCGACCAGTTCCACCGGTATCGACCGATGCTGTCTCTTTCTTCACGGTTTCGTGCGTTTTTGCCCTCGTAACTCCAATTTCATCCTTGAACGCCTTTTTACCTGAGATATCTAAATAGAAGACTAAAAGACTCTAGAAACGGACTTTGACTCGATAAAACAATTGGAAGAAACATTAAAACATGCGTTAGAAAGCGGTAAAAACCTAGCATATCAATTCCCCCAGACTTAGTCTTTTGCTTGTCCTCAAGCAAACATAAGACTAGCAAGGAAGAAAAGTTTGAAAACTCGGAGATTCACACTACCTTTGAAGTCCAGCAATGACTGTCACCTTATTAATCCACATATTGCTAGACTAGCTCCTGATTGTACCACCATGTACTTCTATGCAAGCGTCTGCAACCTCCTAGATACAACACATAATCTCACGGAACAATCCCATAACTATCATTGTTGGGTCTCATCAAAGATCATAGTGCCAATAACCTTATAGACTCTTTCTCTTTCGATATTCGACAAGACAACAACACAACCCTTGGTACCTTTCCCCTCCCCAGACTTATTTGTTCCTCATTTCTTTTCCATAGAGCTAATGGCTGATGGAACGCGAGTATTGATGGTTTTAGCCACCGAATCCCCGATTTATTTTATAGCCACCCTTTCAATCTAAGCCGTAGGCGAATAGTGGTATCTTCGGAAATTTTCCTAACCTCGCTTCCAACCTTAGTGTGATCATCTCCTTCAAAATAAAATAATGGGATCGTTGGAAATTTTCCTAGCTCTTTACTCGAAAGAAAATCATTTCATCTTTTCTGCTTTTAATTAAAAATGAGGGAGATGTTTACCATACTTTAACACAAGTTGTCTTGTCGGATATGAACGAGGAATCAAGCTCTGAAAACACTAATCACGATGATGAGGTAAAAGGAAGAGCGCATAAACTAGCTCAAATTTTGAAATTTTCCTGGAAATATGGTTGCCTCTGAATAACTGTTTGGCATTTCGATTTTCCATTAGTCTTGTCGGGAGCTAAATCTATAACAATGGTCACTTAGATGCAAAATCATATTAAAAATTCAAGAGTGGTAATCTTAATCTCCAACAAGTTTTGACTCAATAAAATATAATAAGCTTAAGAAAACATAAAAATGACTCAAGAGAAAGACAAAAGAGAGAAACATAGCGTTAGTAACGATAGGTACCTTCCCCCAGACTTACTTCACACCGCCTCGGTGTGAAAATAAATGAGGAAGAAGGTTAAGCAGACTCAAGTAAAATAAAATAAAAGGAAAAATAAAAACTAAAGGTAGGAAATGGTACTGGGATCAGCGTTCCTCCGAACTACCGCTCGCGTCCTGCCCACCCTGGCGTCTCCTCCTGGGTAGTCTCGCATCGTGTGGTTGTGAACCACTAGCAATGTCATCTCTGCGTCCAGCAACGTCAGACTGACGTCCAACGACGTCGTACGCAGGGTCAAAGTCGTGCATGCCAGCAGCTGGCTCATCATCACAATCATCGTTTATGGCCGATGCCCTGAAACAGGAAGGTCGTCTGGGGACTGGTATCCTAGACAGTGCTCCCCAAATCTTCTGTAACATGGCATTCTTCTTATGTGTCCATGTGCTGACGTAATCCCACTTAGCTTCATCGTCGGTCTCGAACACGCACCGTGGGCCAAGGTCGTACGCACTGCAGTCACGTCGTAGAAGGTACTCCACCTGATTAGGTACGTCATCGCGGCTGTCCTCAGGGGAATCCGCTGGTCTGCTAGACATAGATGCCCTGGCGGAAGAGCGAGGTGCCCTTGCTGACGCTCCCCTGCGTCCGGGCTGACTGCCGGAAGGGGCGGGTATCAGCTTGTGCACTGGTGGCATCCAATCGATGTGCTCTCTATCCTCCAATGTGGTTTCCTCCTGATCGGACAACTGAAAGTGTAGTAGTTATCCTTGCCCTGAAATTGGTAAACCAGTTTCGGTAGAAGGATGTGGCTGGCCCGTAAGGATTGGTAGTCCATGCAGCCTTTGTCGTCCGATGGCTCGTGCTGTATGTTGAGATGAGCGAAGATGGGTGTGAGGAGGGCTCCAACGTACTCCTTCTTCCTGCTGCCCGAGAGACCTCTAAACTTCTTCCCAACCCAACTCTGAGCAAGGATGCCTCCTAGGTTGACTTCGTGTTTCTTCTCGAAGAGTATGGGAAGCCTATACCCTGAGCGCGGGACTACAAATGTATGACTGCTTGGCGTTCTTGCTGTTGTAGTTTCCACTAGCTATCCGCTCCCAAAAACTTTGGGCGTTGGGAAACTCAGCAAAAGAGACTTCCTCGTGGTTAGCCTCGAAACCGTATAGCTCGCAGAGAGCCGGTAGCTCAATACAACAGGCAATGCCGTGTGCGAAAACCAGAGCGTTCCCCCACTAGCAACTGGTTTCCTCAGGTTATCATACCGTATCTCCACTGACGCCAAGAATTTGCGTGTCAACTCAGGATCAACAGTTTCCCTGAGGCAGATTAACCGCCCTAAACCAACGCGCTCAACCAGAAGGTCGATGTCCGTCTTGATCCCCATCGCGACCAACACATGGGTACTGACAAAAGGCGTGGGATGCAGCTCCACGTTCAGCAGCCCATTGTAGAACACACTCTCATACTTTCCCCATGTACTGGACATTGTCCGGTTCTGGTAGGTTGTGTCGCGCTGTATTTCTGTCTTGGTCATCGCGGGAACTGGAAATGCACATTTTTCCGGTCGAGGCCAATGTGCCTTGCACCTAGTCCGATTGGCGATGCCCTTGCCTCTTTCCATGTCCTCCTTTGCATATGTTTTAGCTTTTTCCTTTCCCTGCCTACCAGTCCTTCTCATCGCCCTGGAAAGTGAACATCAAGAGATTTGCAAAGTGAGCGCCAATGGCCCAAAACCAGCAAACAATCACATCATGATGTTGTTATGGAATAACCGATCGCATATATCAATATGAAACAGCCATAACAATCCAGCATAACATATTAGTTTCATGAAAATCCCAGCATATGGACTCGACGAACCAAAGATATGCTCAATGATGAGGATTAAGTGTTCATGCATGTGCAAAGTGATAGAACTCTAAAAAGTAATTAATCTCGTCAAAGAATGCATCTAACACGCACAAGAGGCAAGGCAAATTCAAAATCCACATAATCCCAAAAACCCTAGGTTTTGTATTTTTTGACAAATTCCTATCTACCATAGTGATATATCATAGTTTTTACCCCGTTTAAGCCATGATATAAGTCCGTTTTATAGAGTCTTTCTACTATTTTGTAGTGTTATAGAGTCTTTTACAGGTTTTAGCACGTTTGGAGCATAATTGGAGATAATAGAGCTTTCTGGAGCATTTTGGAGCAAAGCAGACGTTCGTGTAGCTGAGTACCCGATTTGAAGTCTCAGTGTCGATCGATGCCCCATTGGTATCGGTCGATACTCATCCAAGCAGACACGACCTGCGACTTTAATGAAGAGTTGAAGAATTGCAAAATGGCCCAGAAAATTTTGTTATTTACAAGAAGCCCCAAAACGTGATTTATGTTATTTAATAGGATTTTACAGCCACTTTGATGGCTATGCTTTCATTACGCTTTATTTTACTTTGGTTTTGTGAGAGAGCTTTTGGAAGGGAGACAAGTCTGAAACTCTGTTCGTCGGAGAGAAGATTTCGAACCCTTTTGTTACTCTTTCTATTTTATTTGATGATTTATTCAAACATGTTTATTGCTTCAATTTCCATGTCTGAGTAGATCTCTTGTTAGGTTCAGGGTTCTCAATAGGGTTTTCTCTGAATGCTAGGTTGATTAGTTATTAGGATTCACCATCTGAATTAGTTCTTCACCTCAGGTTATTTGCAAAGCTAATTCTAGATTGATCACCTAGAACTTAGATCTTAGGATAATTGATTAGGCACGAGAGTGCGATTAATTACCTGATAGAACCTAAGGTGAGCAAAATAACTATTCGCAAATAAATTTGGTTTAGTTGTTTTGTGAACAAATCAAACTTGATCTAAAAGCAGATTTAGACTTTAGGATTCGCAAAGAGATTTGGAATTCCTAAGATTTAGATTTAGATAGTTTTCGCAACGAGAGTTGGTTAATTATACCTTAGTGATTTGAGTTCAAGAACCGCGCTAAATCTGAATCATGCTAGTTAGTTTATCTGCATTCATTGATTTCCTAAGAAATACCCTGAACCTATCTTTCTCCAATCGAATTTACAACCGTTTTAATTTACACTCTGTTTTCAATATCCACTACAAGAAAAATGACCATTCTTAGCACACAAATAACGTTATCATAGGGGTATAATAGCGTTTTTATAAACGCTATGACTGGAGGAGCTATGGTAGGTCGACCCCATGCGATAGCATTTTTGGATTGTGCTATTATAGGTAATTATATAATAGCATTAATATTGTGTTATTATTATAAAGTTTGTAGCACAATTTTAACGTTATATTATTTAATGTATAACACATTTTTCAAGCCATGTTATAATCTTTTGTAGCTGTATTACTGTCTTTTGTGATGCTATGTTCTAGTATATTGTAGCAATTTGTTTAGGCTACAATATACTGTTTTTGTAGCTTTTTTTTTGCCACGGCCTTTGTCTGTTTTGTAATATATAAATATTATATATTTTGTTAGAAACCTATTTTGAACAGAAAATAAGACTCTTAAAATTCTCATTCCAAGTCTTTAACTTAATAAGTCTCAACATACAGTAGAAGTCTTAATAATAGTCTTGAACTAATATTACAACAACAAACGATCCACACATACCACACAAGTGACATAGGTTCTCATATGTTATATAAAACAAAGCAGCCAAAAATCTACTTATGAATAGTTTTAGGAACTTATCACAAAACATACTGATCGGCTCAATCTTAGGCCGTCGATCAAGCATTTCTTTGTCAGCCTCCACAACGCTCGTCCCCGATGTATCCATCGCCTCTGTTTCAGTTTTCACTTGTTCAGCACACATCGAAGATGAACTGTTGGAGAAGCTTGATTGAAAAATTTATAGATAGTTAATGAATGCACAAGCTTGTAAAGAAGTTTGTGTACCTGAGGATGAGAGATCGATAGCCTTTCATGGTGTTATTCATATGGTTTGGTATGCTACTTCTAATGTCTTTATTGCAATGCACATTATAATCACACATTGTTCCCATTTCCCTGTAGTCCCCTGCAATTCATGAAGTTTGATCATCAGATGTTTATCAATGATCTATGATAATATAAACCTGTCCTAATACCTTCACCACTTTAAGTGCTCCCTTATCAGGCTGAACATGATGTTGCGAGTAAAAGAAGATAAGCGTGACGTTTAAATGTCTGATGTTGATATAACGATATAGAGATGAAAGTGACAAATGGAACAGAAAATGCACCTGTAAGGAGTGTCTCCTCCGAATTTCTTCTGGTCAACATCACCACTGAGCAGCTTCATGTATCCACTACCACAGTCAAGCTTCTGCTCGTGCTTGACAGAGAATCAGAACACTAGAGTCTTGTCCTTGTTGCTGAACTCAGGGAACTCAGCTGATATGGCTATTTCACATGGAGTTTGAAAACAATGGTGTTCTTTTCATCTAACTGATCATTTTCTATGACACAGAGATTATCACAGATTCTAAATATGATATAAACCAGGGAGACGAAATAGTACTTACTTGACTATGATGCCTCTGTAGCCAGTAATGAAATATAGAATTCTTGAATAGATTAACCAGGACACGAACTGTGTTTAGAAGATTTGCAGGAAGAGCCGAATATCCTGTGACTTTCTTTATCAAATCGAAAAGCAGGTCTAATTGAATTTAAAGTAACAGAGAGATACAAGTTAAATAAATGACATTAGCTGATACTTTAATTCATGTTGATAAACCATAGCTTCAGGTGAGAGATGGTTACCATTGTTGTTTTCCACATGCTTAATAAGTAGACTTGCTCATGAGGATGCAAAACGAGCATTCTGACTATATCAGTAGCTGCATATTCAAAAACTATAAGCATAAGAGCTCGATCCAAAAGCAAATCTTAAGGCTATTGATATCATCATATTTTGCATCATTCTAGCATCCGTTTCATTTAGGTTTCGAGTCATTTACATGTACTTCATGATATCTTTTTAGCATTTTAGTCATTTCAGGAGTCTAGTGTGTCCACATTTAGTCTTAGAGAGTCCTTGCATGTTTTTGATCGCATTTCAGGTGCTAAAGAGGAGATTCGAGACCTGAGGAGAGAAGACGGAAACCGTACCAACGTCACTGGTCGGTACTGGTGCTCGGTATCGAAAGCAGAGGAGTTGCACCGAGGTCACTGCTCGGTGCAACTGATCGGTATAGCTCGACGGGGGAAAACAGCCACAATACCGACGTATAATACCGATGAGTGACGTCGGTATCGAAGCTTCAGGGGATTGTACCGACGTCACTGCTCGGTGCAACTGATCGGTGCTGCCACAGGAAGAAACCCGGGGGAAAAAGCCCTTAATACCGAACAACGATACCGAGGAGTGACCTCGGTATCCACTGAAGATCAGCATACAACATCTCCTCAATACCAACGCCACTGCTCGGTGCTCCTCGTCGGTGCACTAACCCAGGCTCAATACCGAGGTGTTACACCGAGCAGTGACCTCGGTATTGGCCAAACCAGAACTCTTTATCCATTTAAACCGGGTCGGTACCCGGTTTGTCCCGGGTCGACCCGGTTTGTCACTATTCACTATTTAAGCCCAAAAACCTAATTTGGAGAGGCTAAGTCTTTTCTTAAGCAAAAACCCTCTCTAAGAGTAATTTGTAAGAGATTGATCTTTCTTATTTTATGAAATTTGAGTATTGTTTTCTTGATTGAATCCATCTATCTTCTACTTTCTAATCATTCAATCATCTTGATCATGAGTTTTAACACTTCTTTTCTTGGATTTGTTAAACCCATGATGATTAGTGAGTAGTCCTTAGGATCTTGAGATAGGGTAGGTTAAGGTGGTCCAAAGTTTGATTAATGGTGTTTAGGTTTAGATAGTCTTATATTCCTTCTTGTCTAGAGTCTCCAATGCTAGATCTAGCTTGAAAGAGTGGACCTATATCACAAGGCATTTCATGAACACCAAGTGTTTGATGAAATGCCAAGATGAACTAGGCAAGAGATTTATGTTCCTAACCTAAGACATTAGTTGTTTAGGGCATATCTTTGGTTGATCTTGTTATGATTCTTAATGCTTGTTAGTTGTTAAGCCACAAATGATGATTTGCTAATGGACTTGATAATTAACATAGTGATTAGTTGCTTGAAAGAGAACTAGTCAAGATTTGAGATCTATTGCCTAGGAATTAGCTTCTTTAAGTGAATGAACACCACTAATTAGATTTTGATCACCTTATATCAATAACCTTATCTCTTGCTCCGCTTTTGTTATTTGAATTTCATCTCGTTTAGTATTGCTTTTGTTTGTTTGAATTTGGATACTTAGTCATAAACCACCTTGTTTAGCTTAAATTACTTATGAACCTTGTATTCTTAGTGTTTAGAATAATCCCGATTATGGATTGATAACCTCCTTACTACATCGTATTGGGGATATTGATACCTCCTTGGATTGCAAAATCCTTGTATCAATTTGGCGCCGTTGCCATATTGGGATTTGTTTTAACATTGAGATTTGGGGTTCTTAGTGAGCTTAAGTTTTATTTTCTACTAAGTTACTAATCTTCTTCACTTCCCATTGATTTTGCTCTCTCTAGGTGTATGCATACCCGTTCCCGTGGCAATACCAATCTCATACAACCAAGGGACGATATTGATCAAGTTGAGAGGGGTTCAAGAGCAAGAAGGAACCGTGTGAGAGTTCAAGAAGAGGTTGGTAACGACATGGAGCACTTTGAGAATGTTCCACTTGGGAACATCAATGAACCCATTCCCCACCAAAGGAACGGTGGGAATGGGGACATACAAGGCAACAATCAAGGAGGTGGTGGCAATGGAAACCATCATGCTCGAAACCGTCCTATTCATCCGCCCAGAGCTAGGAATGTCGTAGGAGAAGGTGATGCGGCAAATGCACACCAAAACCGTCAAGGGATTCAACCACCTCCGGTTGAAAACAACAACTTTGAAGTCAAACCCGGGCTAATCAACATGGTTCAAGCTAACAAGTTCCATGGGTTGTCAATGGAGGATCCTCTAGATCACATTGACCAATTTGACCGGATATGTGGTCTCACCAAGATTAACGGAGTATCCGAAGATGGTTTCAAGCTTCGTCTCTTCCCGTTCTCTTTGGGTGACAAGGCTCACCAATGGGAGAAAAGCTTGCCTCAAGGTTCTATTACTTCTTGGGATGATTGCAAAAGGGCCTTTCTAGCCAAATTCTTCTCACCGGCTAGAACCGCCAAACTTCGCAATGAGATTTCAAGCTTCACACAACGGTCTATTGAGTCTTTCAACGAGGCTTGGGAGAGATTTAGAGGCTACACTTCTCAATGCCCACATCATGGCTTCTTCGACGCCTCACTTCTTAGTACCCTCTACCGAGGCGCTTTACCTAAGATTCAAATGCTACTTGATACAGCATCGAATGGTAATTTCCTAGCTAAGGACGTGGAAGATGCAATGGAGTTGGTAGAGAACTTGGCTCAAAGTGATGGCAACTATGGCGACGATTATGACCATGCCACAAGGACCACGAGTGACTTTGATGAGAACAAGAGAGCCAAGGACATGAAAGCCTTGAATGAGAAGTTAGATAAGCAAGCCTCTATGATAGACAAGCTTCTTGCCTCTCAAAAAGAGTCTCAAAAGGCGGTTCATTTCATTGGTGACTACGAGGACAATCAAGCTTCTTATCAAGAGGAAGCCGCGATCACCCAAGAGGAAGTGAACTACGTGGGGAACCAAGGTAACTTCCAAAGACAAGGGTTCAACCAAACCTATAGGAATCCACAAGACCAACTCTACTCTCAACAATCCACTCAAACTCAAGGAGTTCCACAACAACAATTCCAATCTCAAGGTCAACCTTCTAACTTCAACTAACAAGGGTATGTTCCAAGGAATCAATTCCAAGGAAACCAAAGTGGCTTTCAACCCAAAGCTCCACCCGGTTTTCAAGGGCAACAACAAGGGTTTGTGCCTCAAGGTCAAGCAACTATGTCTAAACCGCAAGAGCTTGATTTGAGCTCTATGTTCCAACAATTAATCAAAGGACAAGCGGAAACCACTAACAAGGTCATTTGCTCTTACAACGATCTTAATAGCAAGGTTGAGGCATTGAGCTCAAGGGTGAAATCAATAGAGCAACGGAGTGCCGCCCCTTCTTCACAACATCCTCAAGGCTTTTCAAATGGGAAAGCAATACTAACCTCTAAAGAGTCTTGCAACACCTTTTCCATCCTTAAGGAGCAAGATCACATAATTGAGGAGTTCCTCGGGTTAGTCTCTAGCCTCAATGAGGACATCGAGCAACAAGGTGGAGAGGTGACCCTTGGGTGTGAGAATGATATGATGTTGGTTGGAGAAAAGAGTAACAAGGTTGAGGAGTCCATCAAGAACTTGGTTAAAGTGAAAAACGTGGAAACACAAGTTGAGTCAAAGAGAGAGACTCCACCTCCATATGAGCCTCCACCTCCATATGAGCCTCCACTTCCATTTCCCGGTCGTTTCCTCAACAAGGCACAAGAGAAAGTGCCCCCAAGCACAACAAGGATCGAGCGTAATACTCTCCAAAAGCTTGGAAACTCCGGGAAATTCTCAATATCTTGCACACTTGGACTCTTGGAAGTTGATGATGCTTTGTGCGACTCGGTCTCAACCTTTAATGTCATGACTTTGGAAATGGCCAAAAGTTTTGGGATAGATTAGTTGAACGATTACCCCTCCACCATAACATTTGGACTCTTCCACGAAAAAACCTCTTGGCATGATTGAAGACTTTGCCCTTAAGATTAGAAAGTGTCTTGTACCAACGGACTTGTGATGGAAATGGCACCAAACATAAAACTCTCTCTACTCCTCGGGACTCCATTCCTCAACACAACTGGTGCAAGCTTGGACTTCATAAACAAGAGGGTTGTTCTTACGAACGTGGATGACAAGAAGTTCTACACAATGATGCCTTCTTCCACCGCTATTTGTGGGGCAATTATTTGTGGGGACAATGAAGCCAAAGCCCGGAAGATTGAGTATGTGGGCGTATGTGAGACGGTGAGTATTGGAAGGGTTGAAGAAGCCCTAGCTCTAGATGGAAGTTGCTTGTATTCCCTCTTTCACACCACAACGGAGAGTGAGGGTGAAAGTGCTAAGGTTGATGAGAAGAGGACAAAACCTAGGTCCGAGAAGAGGAAACCGAGAATACTCAAGGGGATTGAACCCTTGCTAGACCAACCTTCGATCGTGACTCTCATCCCATGGAAACATGAAGAAGGGATGATTGAGTACAAGGTCAAATGTAGAGGGCGCCCCAAGCCTTTTGCCAAGGCCATAGCAACCCTCACACCAGAGGTTAGGGAGCCAAATCAAACCGGTCTTCAAAGCTTAATGGGTAAAGTTCTCAAACTCGAGCTTACCGAACCGCCAAGAAGTGTTTGCACTCCTCCACTACCCGACTAAAAGGGTAACAAACGTCGAACTTAGTGACGTTAAACAAAGTGCTCTTGGGAGATACCCCAAGCTTATCCTTGTACATATTTCCTTTTATGCTTTTCTTTCATTGGTAGTTTCTTTTGATGGGTTTTCGTAGTGCGAATAGGTTTTCGATGGCCATATGAGCTTGGACTTATGGACTAAAGTGCTTAGGATGAAGTGATGGAATATGGCGTCCCTTAATCCTTCTAGTCCCCTCCATCCTTTTCCAAGGTAACACTCCAAACTTTGTACATAGCATCTAGAATCATATCTTCCTTCCTTCTTTCATGCATTGTTTTGCTCTCTCTTAAGCTTCTATTACACAAGGGACTGTGTAATTTAAGTTTGGGGGAGGGTTTGTGTGTTATCTAACATCGTTTTTGATGTTCTTATTTTGCCTTTTTGCATCTTGAGTCTCATGCATATCATGCATTTTCAATAAATTTGAAAATTTTAGAACATTTAGGATTGCATATTCACTTGTAGGTGGTGTCTAGTTTACATTTTAGCTTGCATTTGCATAAGCATGGAGTAATGACAACCTTGAAAGTAGCTTAATTAGCAATTGATTCAACGCCCAAGTTATTAGTTGTTTGATACATTGAAGTTGAATCCGAAATCAAGGACGAACCATTTGTTAGAGCGCATGCATCATTGCCTTTCTTTGATTGAAGCAAGCTTGAATTGAATCTAGCCTCATCTAAGTGATAACCATAATTTGACATGTAATTATTGTGCTTATGCAAACTTAAATGAACCTGTAGATCACATATACATATTTGGACATTCTTATTCCTTTTACCACTCTTGCTTGTCCAAATAGCCAAATCCCATCTTTGGATTGGTTTCCCTACCATGACAATTACCTCATTTCTAGCCCATAATCCTTCGTGTGTGTCTTGTGAGGCCTTATTTGGAATGAACTTGACAAAAAGTGTTAGGTTTAGGGCGACAAGGAAGCACTCTCGTGTAGACTTAGCTCCATCATCGAGGGGTTAATCTAGGAATAGGTTAGTTAGGATGGCGGTTCTTGATTCAAGTTTGGGGGAAACGGGTTTAGATTTAGTAAATGGAATGATTGGGATGGATTGTGGAATGGAAAAAATGACAAGGAGTATGAAAAAGGGGATCGAATATGTGGAGTGGTTTGTGCAAAGATCGAAAGTCTAGCTCTAAGATTAAAATAGCCTCAAAAGATACAAAGAAAAAGAAGAAGGCCAAAAGGCCAAAGCATCAAAAGAATGAGAAGAGGCGGTAACCAAAAAGAAGAAAAGAAGAGCTAGCTAACAACAAAGAAGCACCAAACCATGAAGAACAAGGAAGAAGAAGTGATCCCCAATTGAGAAGAAAGTGAAGTGAAGAGACAAGAAAGATGTGCGGGTTTCAAATAGGCAAAATGCCTCATGATAAAAGGGTAGCTTAAGTTATGGGCGCAACGGGTTAAGAGCTTTAGGATAGAGACACTCTAAGCATTCGGGTAAACGAAAGTTTTTCCTTGTATGCATAGGTTGCCTTTTACTTTTAGCATTTTGTCAAAGTTTGCTCGTTCATTGAGAGATCCTTGTATTTGATTGCCCTTACATATTGATGAGATCACTTTCATCTCATGACCGGTCCTTTAGCCAAGCGGTTTCATTTGATTTTGGATAAGCACCATTCACGAATAAAACCATTAATCAATGTTAAGAGGCTAGAGAATAGAATGGTTTGTCTAGGTTGAGGTTTGGCTTGTTGCATGTTGTGAAGGAAATGGCTATCTCCTTTTGAGTAGACAACTTTGGTGCATCCTAGAACTAGTAACTTGGACGTTGAGTGCGATTGTTTCTTGTGCTTCTTATAGATTCGAGCTCCACTTGCATTACATTGCATCTCTTATTCTTGATCTTGTTTGCTTGAGGACAAGCAAAGGTTTAAGTTTGGGGGAATTGATATCATCATATTTTGCATCATTCTAGCATCCATTTCATTTAGGTTTCGAGTCATTTACATGTAGTTCATGATATCTTTTTAACATTTTAGTCATTTCAGGAGTCTAGTGTGTCCACATTTAGTCCTAGAGAGTCCTTGCATGTTTTTGATCGCATTTCAGGTGCTAAAGAGGAGATTCGAGACCTGAGGAGAAAAGACGAAACCGTACCGACGTCACTGGTCGGTACTGGTGCTCGATATCGAAAACAGAGGAGTTTCACCGAGGTCACTGCTCGGTGCAACTGATCGGTATAGCTCGACGGGGGAAAACAGCCACAATACCGACGTATAATACCGAGGAGTGACGTCGGTATCGAAGCTTCAGGGGATTGTACCGACGTCACTGCTCGGTGCAACTGATCGGTGCTGCCACAGGAAGAAACCCGGGAGAAAAAGTCCTTAATACCGAACAACGATACCGAGGAGTGACCTCGGTATCCACTGAAGATCAGCATACAACATCTCCTCAATACCGACGCCATTGCTCGGTGCTCCTCGTCGGTGCACTAACCCAGGCTCAATACCGAGGTGTTACACCGAGCAGTGACCTCGGTATTGGCCAAACCAGAACTCTTTATCCATTTAAAACGGGTCGGTACCCGGTTTGTCCCGGGTCGACCCGGTTCGTCACTATTCACTATTTAAGCCCAAAAACCTAATTTGGAGGGGCTAAGTCTTTTCTTAAGCAAAAACCCTCTCTAAGAGTGATTTGTAAGAGATTGATATTTCTTATTTTATGAAATTTGAGTATTGTTTTCTTGATTGAATCCATCTATCTTCTACTTTCTAATCATTCAATCATCTTGATCATGAGTTTTAACACTTCTTTTCTTGGATTTGTTAAACCCATGATGATTAGTGAGTAGTCCTTAGGATCTTGAGATAGGGTAGATTAAGGTGGTCCAAAGTTTGATTAATGGTGTTTAGGTTTAGATAGTCTTATATTCTTTCTTGTCTAGAGTCCCCAATGCTAGATCTAGCTTGAAAGAGTGGACCTAGATCACAAGGCATTTCATGAACACCAAGTGTTTGATGAAATGCCAAGAAGAACTAGGCAAGAGATTTATGTTCCTAACCTAAGACATTAGTTGTTTAGGGCATATCTTTGGTTGATCTTGTTATGATTCTTAATGCTTGTTAGTTGTTAAGCCACAAATGATGATTTGCTAATGGACTTGATAATTAACATAGTGATTAGTTGCTTGAAAGAGAACTAGTCAAGATTTAAGATCTATTGCCTAGGAATTAGCTTCTTTAAGTGAATGAACACCACTAATTAGATTTTAATCACCTTATATCAATAACCTTATCTCTTGCTCCGCTTTTGTTATTTGAATTTCATCTCGTTTAGTATTGCTTTTGTTTGTTTGAATTTGGATACTTAGTCATAAATCACCTTGTTTAGCTTAAATTACTTATGAACCTTGCATTCTTAGTGTTTAGAATAATCCCGATTATGGATTGATAACCTCCTTACTACATCGTATTGGGGATATTGATACATCCTTGGATTGCAAAATCCTTGTATCAGCTATATCCAACAATTGACACAAAAATATAAAGTGGTTAACAAACCTTGTCTACATCATCAATGTCTAGTCCAGTTATTATCCATTAACTGGATCTGCATTGACAGAGCAAGAGTCTGAAGTGGCTTCCACTTCTTCTGCAAATTTCATATTTTACACAATTAATTAATTAAGTATATATAAACCACGTGATACAGTAAACTCGATCTAATTAAAAGACAAACATTATTCTATAGTGCAAATCAATTGAAACACGAACACAAGACATTAACAAACCAACTATGAAATTGGAAAAGGGAGCAATTTGATACCAGGATAACCAGTGGCTGTGATCCCAAAGAAATCCCCATAATTGCTTCAATATGATTCACCAGATCCAAAGCGCAAGCAAACCCTCCTTCGAGGGTGAATAAGGCTAGTTAAAACTCTTCCTGACACAATTACAACAGGAAAAGAGAACGAAAATCAGAAAGACTGTCCAAAAGAAGTATCACATCATTGCATGCAAACGATTCAATCATCAAAAACCGTCAAGCTTGACAAATGCAGAAACAACTGCAACTACAACGTTGCCGGAGATAAATGGCACAAGTTCATCGACCGTAGGGCCAACGTTCGTAGCTGGGTCTTCGAAATTAGTTGAATCGATGGAACCTTCAATTGTTTGCGAAACTGAATTTTTAGTTGAATCGAAATTAGTTGAAAGTGGTTGAGCAGAATCAGACCGGAGAGGGGCTCACCAGAAGAGCAGATGCGATGGCTCACGGCGGCGAAACCGTCGAGAGGAAGAGGCGATTGAAGATTAGGTTTTGCTCTCGATAGTTAGTCGTGCTTGAGAGAAAAAAAAACTTTTTTTTATTAAAAGTTGATAAGACATGTGTCATATGTCGAAGTTTAACAGAGAGACGAACCTCAAGGTACGAGATCCAGAGAGAGGAGGAGATCCACGGAGTTGCAAAACTTTGGATCTCAGGAAACAAACACTCGCACATAGTGAGATTTGGATCGAAAAAGAGCCAGCCAGTTCGAACCCTAGGCGCGAACTGACCGCTTGTCTCCGACTAAGCCAAACCGCCACCGGCCGCCAAAATCAAACTCGGGAATGGAAGCTTTGGAGTCTCGACGGCGTTGTTGTTTACTAGAGAGAGAGAATGTTTTTTTTGGTTAAGAGAATCGAGTTTTGTGAGCAAGAGAGGGATAAAATTTAGGATAAAATTTGCCAAAACTAAAAAAATATTGCTAAGTGTTTGGCGTTCAATACATAAATTAGGCTCCAAAAGTTATTTTTTGCTCCTGTTTATTGAAATTTCGGCTTAGCATTTTTAAAATGCTATAATAGAGTATTCCAACCGAACATATCCTCTTTAATAGCAGTTACGGAAATCGTGCTATCGTAATGTGCTATCAATACTCAGTTTTCTTGTAGTGATCATTGATCGTTTAGCTTAATTCTCACCTATATAATCTATTGTGTGTCTCTGTGAGTCCTTGTGTTCGACCCCTACTATACTGCAACTAATGCTTAGTACTTTTAGGGTATTAATTTGAGCATATCAAATTTGGCGCCGTTGCCGGGGACTCAATTCGCCATTAGATTTTATCTGAGAATTTCGACTAAGCTCGTCGGTATCGGTCAATACTATATAGTATCGGTCGATACTCGCCATTCTCTTTTTGTTGATATCGATCGACACCACCCAATGTCGGTCGATACTCATCGTGTTACCGAGTTACTTACGTGTTTGACTCTTGTTTTCAGGTGTATGCCTAATCGTGAGACCAGAAAGAACAAGAGCACTCAGCTAGTTGATCTGTCACTCGAGCAGCTAGCACTTTTGGAACGCACAAACAGAAGAGCAAAGAAACCAGCAAAGATGAACAACAATCAAGTGGAGTTGGTTCAAGATGAAGCTGGTGCTTACAGAGACCAAGAGGGTCGGTTGTGCAATGAGAGAGGACAACGTCTGGATGGAGAGGGGAACATCATTCCACCTGCTCATGTTGTCGCTGGGAATGTCGCTGGGAACGCGAACGCAGTGAATGCTGGGAATGTTGTGGTTAATCGTGGTAGAACGATTGGTGAGTGCAACAAACCTTACCAGTTTTACGCAAATCGATCTGCGATCCTACATTCTTGTGGGACAGCACCCTTTTCTTGGTCTTTCCAGCGAACATCCCATGGATCATATTGAGCAGTTCGAGGATTTGGTCACTAGCATCAAGAGCAATGGAGTGTCCTACGATTACCTCTTCTGTAAGTTTTTCCCATACTCTCTTGGTGGAGAAGCAACTTACTGGCTGAAGCAGTTACCTCCTGGATCGTTGACTACTTGGGAGGAGACTAAGACTGCTTTCATGACCAACTTCTATGATGATGCAAGATCTGAGGATCTGAGGAACAAAATCTCCCAGTTTTCTCAAGGACCTACTGAGGCGTTCAAGGTTGCTTGGACGAGATTCAAATCATATAAGAGAGATTGTCCACATCACAGATACTTTGATGTTCGGCTGGTGGTTTTTTTTTTCAGAGGACTTGATTGGAGGTATCAGATGACTTTGGATGCTTCGAGCAATGGAAACTTCAACACCAGGTATCCTGATGAATCCTATGTACTGATTGAGAACTTGGCGTCTAGCAACTGCACCAAGAATGCTGATTTTGAGCGGAAGAAGCTAGCTAGTAACATGGATGGTTCACAGATTGCTGATTTTCAAGCTAAGTTGGATTCTATGCACAGCCTTTTGATGGGCAAGACAACGAAGGCCGTTCACTTTGCTGAAGATGTCGAGGTATTCAACGAGGATGAAGTAGAGGATGTTAACTACATTAGTGGTTTTGGTTTTCAGGGTCAGAGGAATTAATTCAACAACAACCGAAACTTCAACAACAACCGAAACTTCAACAACAACTCTCAGCAAGGAGGTTCGAATCAGTTTGGCCAGAAACCATCTCAGAACAGTGGGTACACCAGGAACTATGGAAATTCATTCTATCAACATGTACCTGCTAAGCTTCCAGATAGCAAGATCGAGTCTATGTTTGAACAGCTGGTTCAAGGACAGCAGCAGCCCACAGTGAATCTCAATGGAAAGATAGATGTTGTGTACAAGGATCTGAGTGGAAGGATCGATGCCCTCGATACTCATCAGAAGATGCTAGAAACGCAAGTGGCTCAGACCGCAGCAGCTGTCAAGGGAAAGACGACTCAGGCACATAACGAATACGTCAATGCAATCACCTTGAGGGGTGCAAGAAATCTCGAAAACCTTGTAGAAGGTGATTCTGAACCTGATTCGTCAGTATCGATCGATACCAACCTGAAGAACCGACACATGAACCTTGTGTCGATCGACACCAACCTTGTATCGATCGACACCTCTCGTAGGCTGAACCAGAGATCGTGAAGAAACCAGAGACGGTTGAGGAACGTGTCTACAAGCCTAAGGTACCATATCCTCGATTACTCAGACACCTCAGAGACCCCATTTCTCCAAAGCAGTTGCGTGGCTTTGAGAAGATGGTACGAAGAATTCCACACACACTGACTTTTGAAGAAGCTCTTGAGTACCGCCCTCTTTACAGTCACTTCCGAGATTGCAGAGAAACTGAGGACGAGATTAAGGCACTCTTCATCAAAGTCAGAAGTACACCACATCCACTGAAGCAGTTGACTAAGAGGGAAAACCCAGGGAAATTTTTAGTTCCATGATCTATTTCCGGAGTTGAATTCAAAGAATCTCTTATTGATTCAGGGTCTAGCGTCAATGTCATGTCAAAGGCACTTGCAGAGAAGCTGAAAATCGATGACATAAGATCTACTCAGATGCCTCTCACATTCGCGAACTCTTCTACATCAGTTCCATACGGTACAATCCCTGATTTGATGGTTAAGGTAGGAGACTATCTGGTTCCTACCGATTTTCAGGTTATGGAGATGCATGAAAGGTCTAGCACACCTTTGATTCTTGGAAGACCGTTCATGGATAAGGCTGGTGCAGTTATGGACACGCCCAGTAAGGGCAACTCGTTTTTGTACATTGACGAACAGGTCTCCTACGAAGCCATCCCTTTTAGAAGAGCCCCCACACAAATATCTTGCATCCCCGTTGGTGCAGGAGAAACATTGATGGTTGATCTTTTGAAAGAGCCTTATGATGAGCCAACTGTCATAGAAGTCCTGGATCGTCCTCCTATCATCACCAAGAAAGTCACCAAAAAGACTAAGGCAAAGGAGGAGGTGAAGAACAAAAGAGTCGAGAGTGTTACACAGGTCACCTTAATTCCTCATAAGTGCGATGGAGATTCGATCGAATATAAGGTGAAATGCAAGGGGGCCTCAAGACCATTTTCTAAGGCTAGAGTTCTTCTTACTCCAGAGCTGAAAGAGAAAGGACAAGGGGCTGTGGAGCACATGTTGAGCAGAACTCTGAAGCTGGAGATGTCAAGTTGTGGAGCATGTTTTGCTGCAAGCTCTCATTCCTATCTTGACTGACCGTCCGTAAAGTCAAACTAATGACATTAAACGAGCGCTTGGTCGGAGGCAACCCACTGGTGAGTTAGTTTTTTTAGTCTTTTCTTTTTATTTTTCGTTTTTGTGTCTGTGTCAGGATAAACAAGGAACAAACACGAAATCGCTTGAGTGTCGATCGACACCCTGTCGGTATCGGTCGACACCCTACGCGAATAAGAAGGTTCATCGTATCGGCTTAAGCCTGGCATCGCTCGATACCAGGCCGTGTGTCGGTCGATACACGATGTTCCAGCACGGTAACTTCTTGATTTTTCACAATCCACTTGGTTCTTTTGCTTTCTTTCACCAACTCTAGGCTATATAACACTGGGAAAAGTGTTGCTCAAGTCTGGGGGATGTAGTCGCTGACTTTGTTTTTGTTTTTCTTAGAGTCAGACGTTTTTGAGTCATTTGTTGTTTTATTGAGTCAAAACTTTGTTTGAAACTGTGATATTTTTCTTGAATCTATTGATCTGACCTTGCTTCTAAGTGACCATTGTTACAGAATCAGTTCTAGATCGACTAATGAAAAATCCAAAGGCTGACCAGTTAACTAGAAGACACTCATGTTTCCAGCAAAGTTCTTTAAAGCCTGAGCCAAATTTTTGCACTTCATAGATGTGATTGATGTCCATAGAGCTTGATTCATCATTCGTATCCGACAAAGGAACCCACGTGTTTAAAATAATGGTATTTCTCTCCATGTTACAAGTTAATTAATAAGATGCATTAAAAGATGAGATGATTTTCTTCTGAGTAGAGGGTTAGGAAAATTTCCAGCGATCCCATTATTCTACTTCAGAGGAAATGATCACACAAAGGATTGGAAGCGAGGTTAGGATTTTCCTATGATGCCATTATTCGCCTACGCCTTTGATACGTTGAGAGGGAAGAACCGGGGATTCGGTGGCTAACACCATCAATACTCGCGTCTCATACCTTGATGTGTATATGCAAAGCTAAAAACAAAAGAGAGAACATAATAAGAAATAAGTATGGGGGAGAGAAATAATACCAGAAAGTGTGAAAAATGGTGGTTCCTTGTCATGATATTGTATGAGAAAGAATCTAGAAGGTTCTTGGTATTAATCACAGCGATGAAACTGGCGAGGAAGGCTTGATTGAACGATGATGTGAGATAATGTGTGTAGTCTGGTGATATGCTCAAATTAATACCCTAAAAGTACTAAAGCAGTTGTTGTAGTAAGTGTAGGGGTCGAACACAAGGACTCACAGAAATCACACAATAGATTGTATAGTATCGAATCAAGCTAAGCAAATCAGATGAAACAAAAGCAATAAACAGTAAAAGGATTGTAAATTCGATGGAGGAAAATATAGGCCCAGGGTATTTCTCAGAAAATCAATGAATGCAGATAAACTAATTAACATGATTCATATTTAGTGCGGTTCTTGAACTCAAATCACTAAAGTATAATTAACCAACTGTCGTTGCGAGAATTATCTAAATCTAAACTTCAGAATCCCAAATCTCTTTGCAAATTCTTAAGAATAAATCAGCTTTAATTTCAGGTTTGATATGTTCACAAATCAATTAAACCAAATCTCTTTGCGAATAATCAATTTGCTCACCTTAGGTTCTATCAGGTAATTAATCGCATTGCCGTGCCTAATCAATTATCCTAAGATCTATATTCTAGGTAGCTAATCTAGAACAAGCTTTGAACACAACCTAAGCGAAGAACTAATTCAGATGGTGAATCCTAATAAACTAATCAACCTAGCATTCAGAAAAAATCCTTATGAGAAGCCTGAACCTAAGGTGGATCTACTTAGACATGGAGATTAAAAACAACATGATTGAATGGATCATCAAAGAAATCAATAGAAAACAGAAGTTCATAGTTGTCTCTCCAAAAAACCAAAAGTAGAATCAAAGTATAATAAAAGCATAGCCAACAAAGTGTCTGTAAAATCCCTATAAATAACCTAAATCACGTTTTGGGGTTTCTTGTAATTATTAAAGACTTTTGGACCAAGTTGCAATTCTTTAACTCTTCATTAAAGTCGCGGGTCGTGTCTGCCTTGATGAGTGTCGATCGATACCAAGGAGGTATCGATCGATGCTTGACGTGAAATCGGGTACTCAGCAACACGAACTTCAACTTTGCTCCAAAATGCTCCAGAAAGCTCCAATATCTCCAATTATGCTCCAAACGTGCTAAAACCTGTAAAAGACTCTAAAATACTACGAAATAACAGAAAGACTCTATAAAACGGACTTATATCATGGCCTAAATGGGGTAAAAACCATGATATATCAACTCCCCCAGACTTAGCCTTTGCTTGCCCTCAAGCAAAACAGAAAACTAAACCAGAGAAAGAGGTTTGAAAACGCGGAGACTTACCTGTTCAGGAACCATCGCAAAGATCATTTTCTCAAGCACCCAAATGTCACCTAACCAGCTTTTGATCTAACCACCATGTACTTCTCCGTAGACATTCACAGCTTTTCTAGACTCCACACATTATCTCGCAGCATTGTTCAAATAAAACCCTCATCGCCAGTTTCATCGCTGCAGCCAATGTTCAAGAACCTTATAGATTCTTTACCATACAATATCATGACAAGGAACCATCCAATTTCACACTTTTTGTATCACTTTCTCTCCCCCAGACTTATTTCTTATTATGTTCTCTCTTTTTTTAGATCTTGCACATACACATCAAGGTCCGAAACGCGAGTATTGATGGTGTTTGCCACCGAATCCCCAGCTCTTCCCTCTCTATGTATCAAAGGTTTAGGCGAATAGTGGTATCACCGGAAATTTTCCTAACCTCGCTTTCAACCTTTGTGTGATCATTCCCTCTTAAATAGAATAATGGGATCGCTGGAAATTTTCCTAGCACTCTACTCAAAAGAAAATCATTTCATCTTTTATGCTCTTATTTATCAACTTATAACAGGCCCGTAGCAGTGGTTGAGAGGCTTTATCTCAAGCTCATGAATTTCCTTTCAAAGCTATCTTTCATGAGCTTCTTGGATTCGTTGACATGATCGATGAAAATCTGGTTTTTCTCGATCTCGTGGCCTGTCACAGCTGTATCGCCTCCAGTTGCTTCACTTTCTCTTCAAGTTTTTGTACTTGGGCGTAGATAGCATTACACTTTCCACCAAGATCCCTTTTGATATATTCCAGTTTCGCATCAAGCTCGAACGAGGATTCCTACTGGTTTTTCAGCAGCGTATGCATCACTGCTTCCAAAGACTCACTGGGGATGAGACCGTGAGCTCGAGGTGGTGCATGGGCTCTCGGTTGGTGGCATTGATGGACGTACCCTTCATTGCTCAAACTCTGGTCTCCGTAAGAGTAGAATGGGAATGGCTGATTTGTGTAAAAATCTGGCATCGGTACGTAATCGCCAGCGGGTTCACGTTTCATGGGTTATCGTCCTTGAGCTTCCCGACCGATTTGGGATCGACTGCCATTGATTCTTGGGTAGTAATCCATCTTGATAGGGTTCTTGAAATACATCAGAATATAAAGTAAAATGTATTGGTAAATCTTAGACTAAATTACAAATTCAGAATCGAAGGTAACGCTATTGGTCCCCGGCAACGACGCCAAATTGATTTAAGCGTTTTCACTCAATCAATTAAAACTAAAGTTCACACTACCGCAGTTATAACGGTTGTCATTGCAGTACTTTAGGATCGAATCCAGAGACCAATGTTACACTACTATTCTCACAATTATGAAATTAAGCTAAGACAGAAATATGGTTTGTTTTAAGAAAAATAACAAGAGCAATTTAAACGATGTAAATTCAATAAAGGAAAGGCGTTAGGTCAAGGGTTTATTCGCAGGAATCCAGAGATCATAAATCAGACAACTATTCAGGGAATAATTAAAAGCAAGTTTCAAACTCAAACATAAATATCTAGCCAATCCACTTTCGTGCTCATGGTTACTAAATCTAGCACCCTAAAATCCTAACTTCCGTTGGCATATAATTTTAGATCAGCCTTAACGAGCTGGTTCAATATGTTTACGAATCGCCTTAACATCAACTTCCGCAGGCTAAGGACAATTCACTCACTTATGTTCTTTCTAGCAACCTAAGACACTTCCGCTCTCTTAGATTGCCCTAGTTCATAGACCTAACGGTCAGCTCAAGTCTAAGCAATAAACACAATAATAAGCGAAAACCACAAAAGATAAATCCCTATATGTGTCTAATTCAATGACTCATGGATCCCCTTGAAGGCCCTAACCTAACTATGGAACTACTCAGACATAGTAACGGAGAACAAGCAAGGAGATGAAGAAATCATAATATAAATAAAGAGAGAAAGGGTTTAGAATTCTTCTCAATAGATGCAGAGATTCTTCTCCAAAGCTTACAATGATTCAATAGCAAAAAGGTCTGAATAGAACAAAAGGTGGCTGCCTTCAAGAGGTTAAAAATAGAGTATATATAGGTCTAGGTCGAATTAGGTCAAAACAGGAAGTTCCCAGGGCAAAATAAGGAAAAAAGAAGTTTTTTTCTGCTTCTCGTCGGCTGTTATCGGTCGATACCATCTTAGCATCGGTCGATGCTGACCTCTCGGATAGAGGTAGCATCGACCAGCCCATCGATCATCCTCCTTGGCATCGATCGATGCTGACCTCTCGGGTAGGGGTAACATCGACCGGTTCCATCGACACCTTCACCAGTATCGGTCGATGCCAACCTCTCGGGTAGGGGTGGCATCGACCAGTTACACCGGTATCGACCGATGCTATCTCTTTCTTCACGGTTTCGTGCATTTTTGCCCTCGTAACTCCAATTTCATCATTGAACGCCTTTTTACCTGAGATATCTAAATAGAAGACTAAAATACTCTAAAAACGGACTTTGACTCGATAAAACAATTGGAAGAAACATTAAAACATGCGTAAGAAAGCGGTAAAAATCAAGCATATTGTTGGGCCCAAATTCCACACTCAAAACCCAGCCTGATTAAGTAGGCCTAGAATCAAGCCCAGCTCACTGAAAGGCCTCGCAGAGCAAGCCCACGAACTGGGAAGGAGCCGAGTACGCAGAAAAGGGGAGGTCGTTGGGAGAAGGAGCTCGCAGCTAGCAAGTCAAACACATTAATCCAAAACCCCAGGATAAAACTCGATAATAAAGTCATAGATTGTAAAATTAAGTCTGAATTGAATGCGTATATTTAGGACTAGGCGGTTATATTCTTTGGGGGAGCGTGTATAAGTTTAGAATGTCGACTACAATATAAGAGAATCGAATTCTTGGTAAAAAATAGTAATACAACTTTTCTCTCATTTCAAATTATCCTTAGTTCATACGACCTGAAAAAGCCAAGGATTGGGGTTGTGAGATTCTGCTCTCATAATTTGGCGCCGTCTGTGCGGAGAAGCAAAAACAACTTCCTCATTGTAACCTACGAAACTAATCACTCAAAAGAAGATAATGGCGGAAACAACAAGTGCAACAGCCACTACTTCATCCGGAGTTACAAACACCTTTGTCCCTCTAACCCAGTCTGATGACGTCACTCCAACAGACCTGGATGGAATAATAAACGTTCCCATTACCACCTCGGGAGCGAATGTCTCGACTAGGATTGACGATACTGTTGATCCCTCGGGACCTGCAGCTTTAAACCAGCCGGCTCCGGATCAAATAGCTGAGATCCGGAACCTGATATCGTTTCTCATATAGCAAAATCGCTCAATGGCAGCACGCCAGGATGACCTCGAAAGAACGGCTCGGGCAGGCGCCATCGGGCGGTTTGCCCTCCCACCTGGGGCACAATCCCTTTTTGCCCCTAGGCAGGGAGGATTGCCATTCCCACCTCCACCGCTGACAAGGCTAAACTTTTCCGATACCAATACTTCGACCAGCAGGATGGTTGGCTCAGCCACCGCCTCACGGTTCAACTCGATGATATCAGACTGTTATAAGCCTCGGTGGTGAGAGCTTATAGGTGATAGAGATGGAGCTAAAGACAGGCGGTCGCCCTCTCCTTTAGCCGGATGGATGATCGAAGATGAAGATGACTTGACACGATGGCGGTCGCTTCTCTCGTGTGGAGTCTAAGGATGAGATGATGGTGAAGTGATTACACGACACAGAGGGGAGGTTACTCTCTGATACGGTGCAAGGACTTGGTCTTGATCGAATCACACGAACAAGAACAAGAACAGTTTGAGAAATTGCTTCTCTAGAACACTTAGAAGAAAGTGCGGCTCTTTATTGATCTAGGGTAAAAGTTGTGAATACAAAGCTGCGTGTGGGACTTTATTAATAGTCCATCAGCTTTAACCTTCTAGGGTTCGACTCAAAACGATATGAAAGACTCAAAAACAACAGGACGTTTGAAACAAAACAACACGAAACAAAAGACTCTAAAACAAATACTCATCGTTTCATTAAAGCAAGAAAAGGAAAGTTTGGCCGCGCGATCTAAACTAAAGACTTAGGTTGATTTTGATGCTGTTCTTAGTCGTTGTTGGTGCTTGGAACACCTGCAAGAACAGTATATAATGTAAACAGCTTACATTGATGTGAAGGGGTCCAATGCGGTGCATGAGGCGCTTTTGAGGGTGACTTTGGTTCTGGTGTGTCCTGGACGTGTAGCAGCTTGGTGAAGTCTTCCAGAAGGTCTTCTTGAACAGAGAAGCCATCATCTTCAAGTTCTTGCAATCCCTCAGCTTCAATCTCTTCTTCAGCTCCTTTTTGGTTCTCCTCTGCTAAATGGCTTGTGAGTGAAGCAACTGACTGTTCTGTATCTCTAAGAGGGAAACTGCGTGTCCTGTTAGTCCTAACAGATGTAATTGGACGAGAGAACTTACCTCCTTTAGTGATGATTGGATAGTTTGGACTATCATGTAGAGTTGGATCCTTTCTCTCGGCTAAAACTACCTTCGCATAAGGTCTCTCGGCTAGAACTGGTTCCGTGGTTCTAGGGCTAAAATCACCTGTCCTGTTAGTCTTACAATGGCCACTTTGACGAGGAAACTTACCTCCCTCAGTGATGATCGGATCGTTTGGATCATCGTTTAGAGTTGGCTCTTTTGCTTCGGCTAAAGCTGCTTCGGCTAAAACTGCTGCGGGTTGGTTTCTATCGGCTATCTTTTCGTTGGGGAAAATCGTCTCGGCTAAAACTGATTTTCCCACAGCATGTGATCTCTCGGCTAAAACTGGTCCAGCACATGATCTCTCGGCTAAAACTGATTCCGCCCAAGCTCTCTCGGCTAAAACTGATTTTGTCTCGGCTACTTCTTGAAATGGATCGTCTGGTTTTAGTGAGTTGATAAAAGCTTGTATGGCTGTCCCAAACCTCCTTTTGAGCTGTTTAGCCTTGGAACGTGTCATGGGACCTTCTTGGACGATGGGCATCTCCTTAGGATCGGCTTTAGAGTCGATGTCCTCATCATTCCTTCCCTCTTCAAGAGGTTTTGACCTCAAAACTTGATCTCCTGCGTCATAGAAAGATAAATCAGCAACATTAAAGGTGTGTGAAATATTAAACTCACCTGGTAGCTCTAGCTTGTAGGCATTGTCATTGACTTTGGCTAGAACTTTGAATGGACCGTCGCCTCTTGGTGCTAGCTTGGACGCACGCTTGTCCGGGAATCTTTCTTTCCTCATGTGTAGCCAGACCCAATCTCCTGGTTCAAAGGTGAGTTCCTTCCTGCCTTTGTCATGGCTTCTTTTGTATCCTTCGGTTTTCTTCTCAATATTGGCCTTAGCTTTCTCATGCAACTTTTTGATGAGCTCAGCGCGTCTAAGACCGTCTTGATTGACCTGTTCTGTTTGTGGAATTGGCACTAGATCTACTGGAGATAGAGGGTTAATTCCATAGACAACTTCAAAGGGAGATAACTTAGTGGCCGAATGAACAGCCCTATTATATGCAAACTCTATGAATGGAATGCAATCAAGCCATGTTTTCATGTTGTTACCAAGGGTAGCCCTAAGTAACGTTCCAAGTGTACGATTTACCACCTCCGTTTGTCCATCTGTTTGGGGATGGCATGTAGTGGAGAAAAGGAGCTTGGTTCCTAGCTTCCTCCACAAGGTTCTCCAAAAGTGACTTAAAAACTTTGTGTCACGATCGGATACTATGGTCCTTGGAACTCCATGCAAGCGAACCACCTCCTTGAAGAACAGATTAGCAATTTGTGTTGCATCATTCGTCTTCTCACACGGGATGAAGTGTGCCATCTTAGAGAACCGGTCCACAACAACAAAGATGGAGTCTTTGTGCCGTATCTTAGGAAGCCCTAAAACAAAGTCCATCGAGATATCTACCCATGGGGCATTAGGAATAAGTAAAGGGAGATAAAGACCATGAGGATGTGACCTAGATTTGGCTTTGTGGCATTGGACGCATCTAGCACAATGTCTCTCCACATCTTTCTTGAGGTGCGGCCAATAGAAATGGTCTTTCACTATGGCTAAGGTCTTATCTACACCGAAGTGTCCCATCAATCCTCCTCCGTGTGCTTCATTAAGCACTAGCTCCCTCATTGATCCCTGTGGAATACACAAACGTTTATCTTTGAAAAGAAAACTATTTTGGAGATAGAATGAACCGTATATTCCTTTGCCGTGGTCCTTGTAGCACTCTCCAAGTTCAGGATCATCTTGATAAAGGTCTTTGATGTGCTCGAATCCTAGCACTTTGGCCTCCATTGTTGTTATGAGAGCATGCCTCCTTGACAAGGCATCGGCTACTACATTTTCTTTTCCCTTTTTGTACTTGATGACGTAGGGAAACGTCTCCACAAACTCAAGCCACTTGGCATGTCTCCTCTTGAGAGATGTTTGACCTCTCAAATGCTTAAGAGTCTCATGATCCGTATGAATGATGAACTCCTTAGATAGCAAGTAATGTTGCCAAGTTTCCAAGGCTCGGACAAGAGCATAGAGCTCTTTGTCATAAGTTGGATAGTGAAGTGTGGCTCCACTTAGTTTTTCACTAAAGAAAGCTACTGGCCTCTTCCTTTGATGTAGCACAGCTCCAATTCCTAGGCCGGATGCATCACACTCTACTTCAAACATCTCATCGAAATCGGGCAAAGCAAGAACCGGTGCTTGAGTGAGCCTATCTTTGAGATCGTTGAATGCGGTTTCTTGAGCTGTTCCCCATGAGAATGGTACGTTCTTCTTGATCACAGCTGTGAGTGGAGCAGCAACAGTACTGAAGTCCTTCACAAACCGTCGATAGAAGCTTGCCAAGCCATGAAAGCTCCTAACATGCCCTATAGACGTTGGTGTGGGCCAGTCTCTTATGGCCTTGATCTTCTCCTCGTCTACTTGTAGTCCCTGTTCACTTACTACAAAGCCTAAGAACACAAGTTGGTTAGTACAAAATGTGCACTTCTTAAGGTTAGCATAGAAGCCTTCCTTGCGAAGTGATTTAAGCACTAGTTCTAGGTGTTTGAGATGATCTTGTAGGTTCTTACTATAGATAAGTATGTCATCGAAATAAACAACCACAAATTTACTGATATAGGAACGAAGAATCTGGTTCATTAGACGCATGAAAGTGCTTGGTGCGTTAGTCAAGCCAAAAGGCATGACTAGCCACTCATATAACCCTTGCTTGGTCTTGAAGGCTGTTTTCCACTCATCTCCCTCTCGCATTCTGACTTGGTGGTATCCACTCTTCAAATCTACCTTTGAGAAAATAGTAGAGCCACTTAGCTCATCTAGCATATCGTCTAAGCGTGGGATAGGGTGCCGGTATTTTATGGTGATGTTGTTGATAGCTCGGCAATCCACACACATCCTCCAAGTGCCATCTTTCTTTGGCACTAACAGCACGGGCACTGCACATGGACTGAGGCCCTCTCTTATGTAGCCTTTGTCTAGCAAATCCCGGACTTGTTTCTCTAGCTCCTTAGTCTCTTCGGAATTCATCCGATATGCTGCCTTGTTGGGTAAGGCAGAGCCTGGGACAAGGTCTATTTGGTGTTCTATTCCTCGTAGAGGAGGTAGGCCTGGTGGATTCTCTTCAGGGAATAGATCTTTGAACTTGCCTAGCAATGCATCTACTTCCGGCGGCAAGGCTATCTCTTTGGATTCTGTGCTTAGACATTCTTTGAAAAGCATTAATAACATAGTGCCCTCGGCACTCATAGCACGTTTTAAACCTCCAGAATTGATGTATAGATTAGAAACACTTACCTTGGTCTCCTTGCTCATTCTAGCTTGAAGTTCATGCACTTCTGTCGGGCTTAGAGGAGCCAAATTGTGTTTGCGCTCCTTGTGCATGAAGGAGTAGTAATTTGTCCGGCCATTGTGAATGGTCGCTCGGTCAAATTGCCACGGTCTCCCCAGCAGGAGATGTCCAGCTTGCATAGGAACTACGTCGCAAAGCACCTGGTCTTGATACTTGCCTACGCTAAAGGGAACACTCACTTGCTCGGTCACCTTGAGCTCCGTGGTGTCATTGAGCCATTGTAGCTTGTAGGGTCTAGGGTGCTTAGTTTTCTCCAAGCCTAACCTGTCTACCATAAACTTGCTAGCCACATTAGCACAAGATCCTCCATCTATTACAAGATTACATACCTTATTATTAATGGTGCATCGCGTGTGGAACAAGTTCTCCCTTTGAACTTTCTCTTCGGGCTGGATCAGCACGCTAAGTACTCTCCTAGTCACTAGTAGATCACCAGTATCTGGATACTCAACGTCATCATCAGCTCCATCTTCCTCTCCTGCCATCTCATCTTGAGATTCATACCCTCCACTTGCCGTAATGATCATGACTCTTTGGTTTGGACAGTCTCTAGCATAGTGTCCTCTTCCCTGACATTTAAAACATGTAATATCACGGGTTCTAGCTTGACTAGTGTTAGAGAACTTACCTTGGTCTGGCCGTGAAGTCTTAGAGAATTCATTGGCTTTGCTTTTGAATCGAGAATCGATCTCAACAGCTTTGCCTTTGTCTATCGGCTTGCTGCCACTAGCTTGCCAAGGCTGATTGTTTCTGGTTCTGTTGGAGAGTGAGGTCTTTCTCTTGATTTGTTGCTCCACTTGCACAGATAGGTGTAGTAGCTCATGAAGCCCACTATACCTAGCTCTCTCTACCTTTCTGGCTATACGTTCTTGAAGTCCATCAATGAATTGAGCCATCAAAGCTTCCTCGGATTCTTCTAACTCCAATGAGTTCATCAGCTTCTCAAATTCTTCAAAGTATTCCTCTACTGTCCGGCTGCCTTGTGCTAGCTTCCTGAAACGTTTTTGTAGGTCACGGTGGTAATGATCAGGCACATACCTTAGTCTTAGGAGGTATTTCATGTCGTGCCACGTTTGGATCGGTCCAAAGAGTTGTCTCCTTCTTTCGGCAACAGTCCTGTCCCACCATGCAAGAGCATTCTCGGTGAGTTGTGCAGCTGCCAAGGCTATCTTCTTGCTTTCTCCATAGCCATAGCACTCGTATATGTATTCCATACGCCTCTCCTAATCCAAGTACACTTCTGGATTTGATTTTCCAGCAAATGTAGGTGGTGACAATTTCATGTCATGATTGGCCTCACGCTCTCTTGGGCGTTGTCCTCTAATGGGGTCACGTTTCCTTTGGTTCTGATGACGTAGGGGGTCAGGGGGCAGGTCGTCCTCCATCTCTGGCATGCTGTCATCATCATCATCCATTGCATCTTGTGGGTTGTTCATAGGAGCATTCCTCCTTGCTTGTTGTTAAGCTCCTTCGGCCGCTCTTGGTTGCGGTTGCTCGAGTTGGCCTAGTCTCTGGCCAAATCCTCTCAGCTCTTCTCTCATGGCAGTAAGCATTTGCATGATAGCATCTTGTGGAGCGTTGTTGGCTTCTTCTCCCATGTTTAAGATCCTGTATTCCTTGTTAAACACTCAAAGACAACAACTTCGTCAAATACCGAGTGGGTTCACAAGAAAATTCAGAAAGCGACTTGAAACTATTTTAAAACCTTTGCCAAAATTACTAGACGTTCTAACAAGGGTCCTAAACAATTCTCAGGACTCAAATACGACGGGAAAAATTCTAAAATTCCTTTGAGGAATTTTTCCAAACTACTACTAGCGATAAGACACTTTTCCTTTTTTTTTTTTGACTTACGCAAACAAACTAACTTAGAAATCAACGAACTAATCTATATTTTTTTTTGCTTTTCTTTAACCTAACAAGAAGACACGAAAGAACTAATAACCCTAACAAAATTTTTTTGTATTTTCTTAGACTACACTAAACTAGCAACCTAACGCTAAGACTACGAAACTAACTTGAAGCAAGGGATAGAAAAACCAAAGGTGGAACCTTTGGCTCTGATACCAGATGGTATAAGCCTCGGTGGTGAGAGCTTATAGGTGATAGAGATGGAGCTAAAGACAGGCGGTCGCCCTCTCCTTTAGCCGGATGGATGATCGAAGATGAAGATGACTTGACACGATGGCGGTCGCTTCTCTCGTGTGGAGTCTAAGGATGAGATGATGGTGAAGTGATTACACGACACAGAGGGGAGGTTACTCTCTGATACGGTGCAAGGACTTGGTCTTGATCGAATCACACGAACAAGAACAAGAACAGTTTGAGAAATCGCTTCTCTAGAACACTTAGAAGAAAGTGCGGCTCTTTATTGATCTAGGGTAAAAGTTGTGAATACAAAGCTGCGTGTGGGACTTTATTAATAGTCCATCAGCTTGAACCTTCTAGGGTTCGACTCAAAACGATATGAAAGACTCAAAAACAACAGGACGTTTGAAACAAAACAACACGAAACAAAAGACTCTAAAACAAATACTCATCGTTTCATTAAAGCAAGAAAAGGAAAGTTTGGCCGCGCGATCTAAACTAAAGACTTAGGTTGATTTTGATGCTGTTCTTAGTCGTTGTTGGTGCTTGGAACACCTGCAAGAACAGTATATAATGTAAACAGCTTACATTGATGTGAAGGGGTCCAATGCGGTGCATGAGGCGCTTTTGAGGGTGACTTTGGTTCTGGTGTGTCCTGGACGTGTAGCAGCTTGGTGAAGTCTTCCAGAAGGTCTTTTTGAACAGAGAAGCCATCATCTTCAAGTTCTTGCAATCCCTCAGCTTCAATCTCTTCTTCAGCTCATTTTTGGTTCTCCTCGGCTAAATGGCTTGTGAGTGAAGCAACTGACTGTTCTGTATCTCTAAGAGGGAAACTGCGTGTCCTGTTAGTCCTAACAGATGTAATTGGACGAGAGAACTTACCTCCTATAGTGATGATTGGATAGTTTGGACTATCATGTAGAGTTGGATCCTTTCTCTCGGCTAAAACTACCTTCGCATAAGGTCTCTCGGCTAGAACTGGTTCCGTGGTTCTAGGGCTAAAATCACATGTCCTGTTAGTCTTACAATGGCCACTTTGACGAGGAAACTTACCTCCCTCAGTGATGATCGGATCGTTTGGATCATCGTTTAGAGTTGGCTCTTTTGCTTCGGCTAAAGCTGCTTCGGCTAAAACTGCTGCGGGTTGGTTTCTATCGGCTATCTTTTCGTTGGGGAAAATCGTCTCGGCTAAAACTGATTTTCCCACAGCATGTGATCTCTCGGCTAAAACTGGTCCAGCACATGATCTCTCGGCTAAAACTGATTCCGCCCAAGCTCTCTCGGCTAAAACTGATTTTGTCTCGGCTACTTCTTGAAATGGATCGTCTAGTTTTAGTGAGTTGATGAAAGCTTGTATGGCTGTCCCAAACCTCCTTTTGAGCTGTTTAGCCTTGGAACGTGTCATGGGACCTTCTTGGACGATGGGCATCTCCTTAGGATCGGCTTTAGAGTCGATGTCCTCATCACAGACCCCATATTCATTCCTTCCACGATCCAGATCGCGGAAGGAGGAAATACACCAATTGCGACCCTACCGGGAGTAGACCCGACCTCAAATCTACTAACCGGTCAGGATCGTTATAGGAACGCAAATGAGGTCAAGCCTAGGGATAATCCCGAGGTTGGAGCACGACCTGAGAATGGTGGCAGCAATTATTCCCAGCCTGCCGGAGAATCCCTGCTCCGCTTCCCAAGCAATAATGAAAATAACATGGGATCCAGCAGCTCACATGGGTTTAAATCATTCAAGAAATATTACGAAGAAACGAACGCTGAACTAGAGCAGATGAGATCGCAGGTCCACGATGCTCTAAGCTCAATACCTGAGATAGACAGAGTGATTGACGAAGTCAATCAGACCCCATTCACCTCGCGAATCGCAAGCCCTCAGCTCGGCGATGTCGGGAATATCCGATTTCCTCGGTATAACGGAGAAACCGACCCCAAGGCATTTATGAGAAGTTTCAAATTTACCTTTTCGAGGGTGCGACTACTCGGGGGCGACCTCGAGTCAGCACGCTGCCGTTTCTTCGCCGAAAACCCAACGGATTCGGCCTTAGAAATGTTCACCTCCTTGAAACCAAACTCGATTGACAACTTCACCCAACTTCAAGCGGAATTCTTGAAGCAATATTCGGTATTTATCCAGATCGAGACCTCGGAGGCCGATCTATGGGTACTCACTCAAAAACCAGGTGAATCATTGCGAAAGTATATTGACAGCTTTAAGGCCGTCGAAGCAAAAATCGCCGATCTACATAACCCAACGGCCCTGAAAGCCCTCCAAAACGGACTTCTAAAAACCTCAAAATTCATTGAGGAGCTCATAGTTTGGGAGCCCGTATCACTAGATGATGCATTACACCGCACTTCGCGCTGGATTATTCTCGAAGAAGCGAGTGCAGCTCAACCAAAGCAGCATGCACCCGCAACCTCGACTAAGCAAGCTCAGATAACCAACTCCCAAGGACCTAAAAAGTACGGGAAAAAAGAGTCCCAAGATCAGAGACAAAGTCAGGGGATACACTCATACTTAGTGGGAAGCCCACCTCGTAATAGATTCAAGCCTTACGATCCCAGCAAGTGGTGTGATTTTCATAAAATCAAGGGCCACTCGACCGAGGAGTGCAATGAGGTGAAGAAGCAGCTCGCCGCCAAATTTGCAGCAGGAGAGCTGTGTAACATCGAACTGGAGAAACCTCCTCCGAGGAAGAACTATTACCCAGCTCGAGACGATAAAAGGCGGGATCGCCCATCCGAGGATGATCGTAAGCGAGAACATTCAGCCAATGACACGATGAGGCGAGATCCCCCCAAAGACAGGGAAACAAATCTGCATCCTCCCAGCACGAAGAAAAGAATTAACTTTATTCATGGAGGATCCCAGCTATGTCGCAACTCCGTAAACTCAATTAAGAAACATCAACGAAGGGTAAATACCAACACACGCGATAAGACCATGTTCAAGGGACCTGACACACAAATCTCGTTCTGGGAAAGCGAGGCCGTTGAGCTAGATTACCCACATGATGATGCTCTCTTAATCATGCTAGAAGTGGGTGAATATGAGCTCACTAAGATGCTCGTGGACACGGGGAGCTCTGTATAACTCATCCTCCTAAGCGTCCTTAGGGAAAGGGATATACTGGATCATGAAATCGAGGAGAATAAGATGGTATTAACCAGCTTTTCCGGGGAAACCACGCTATCTCTCGGAACGATAAAACTCCCTGTAATAGCAGCCGGAGTAAGAAGGATGGTCGAATTCACGGTGATAGACAAGCCAGCCCCATTCAATGCCATCCTGGGAAGAACCTGGATACATTCAATGAGGGTTGTATCCTCAACCTACCATCAATGCATAAAATTCCCTACCCAGCATGGAATCGCAACAGTTAAGGGGAGTCAAAAGGAATCCATAATGTGCTACATGGCAGGTTTCCAGATCGCAAAAGAAAGTACCATATATCAACTACAACGTAAAGATGAGCTCACATATTGCCTAGCCAAAAAGAAAAGTGGTCCAGGCTTCATCGAACCTCGCAAAGACTTTATCGAGAAAATTGTGGTCAACGAGTCTCATCCTGACCAGAAAGTAGGAATTGGGTCCGAACTCTCCAAGGCTCAAAAGGACCAATTAATAACATTCTTCAGAGAAAATTCTGGCTCATTCGCATGGACAACAGCTGATATGCCCGGAATCGATCCAAACATCATTTCACATGACCTCGATGTGGATCCAAATCACAAACCAGTACGTCAAAAACGTCGGAAATTTGGACCTGATAAGACCGAGGCTGTTAACAGTGAGGTCACCAGGTTGCTAAACGTCGGATTCATCAAGGAGGTAAAATATCCTGACTGGCTAGCAAATCCGGTCGTAGTAAAGAAGAAAAATGGCACTGATATGCTCAAATTAATACCCTATTTACAGGCCCGGCCCAGAGGCTAGGCCTGGGCCTTGGACCACCCATTTTTTTTGTTTTTTATGGGCCACTAAATTTCAAACCTATTTTCTATAAGGCCACCCAAAAAAAGAATTACTAATAAATTCATTAAAACCTAATTACCTAAACAATCGTATAATTCTTTAACATTTTCTTAGAAAGTCGTTTACCTGCATCCAAATCGTTGCCACTGGTTTGCTACTCTTCTCTTCATCAATCATCAATTCGATCAGGTTCAGGTAAGCTTTTTCATATTTCATGATCCTTTCACATAATTAGTAATTACAAAATTGTTTTATTCTCTCTAAGCAATCAAACAAATTAATTCTATAATTTCTTTATCAATCGTTGTTGTTGTTGTTGTTGTTGATTTCTAGAAAGATGGCTCCTTTGGGTAAAAGAAAACATAAACCAGGAAACGTAAGAAGAAAAGAGAAAAAAAGGAGAGAAGAATCGATGAAAGCTCTTGAAAATTCTATTTTAAGGTATGTGAAAAAGCCTGAAAATCTTATAATTGGTGAAACATCTCATAGTGAGAGAAATCATGAAAACGCTGAGAATGATATGAATCCTGAAAATATGGATGAAGGGGAATCAGAAAAGAGTCTTTCTGGAAGTGAAAAGAGTGTATCTGAAAGTGAAAAAAGGCGAAAATAATGTAGAGTTTGTGTCTGATTTTTCTGATCCTGAAATTGGAGAAATATTGATATGAAGATCAGAGATTCATTGGTTGAGAAAGGTCCTGCCATAAGATTATCAAGTGATTATCAATTTCCTAAGAATAATATTGGTAGGCACTTCTCTCATGTGTTCTACGTAAGAGATATGGTTGGTTTACTCCAAATCTTTAGATAAAGCTTTTTGCTTTTGTTGTAAGTTATTTAGACATGACAAAATGGTTGTCCAGTTAGCGACCACCGGATACAGCGATTGGAAAAATCTTTCAACGAGGCTCAAAGAACATGAAAATAGTCATGATCACATTATTTGTGTGAGTCGTTGGACAGAATTAGAGATCAGACTACAAAAAGGTCAAACAATCGATAAGCATGTTCAAAAAGAAATTAAAAAGGAGAAGAATCGTTGGAGAGAAGTATTATTGAGAATTTTTGCAGTGGTGAAGACGCTTGCAAAAAACAATTTAGCATTTCGTGGAGACAATGATAAAATTGGGGAAGAAAATAATGGGAATTTCTTGAGTTTTATTGAAATGATTGCAGAGTTTGATCCAGTTATGAGAGAGCATGTTAGGCGAATTGAGAAAGGAGAAATTTATACTCATTATCTTAGTCATAGGATACAGAATGAGTTGATAGAGATGCTGGCCAATGATATCAAAATTAAGATTATAAAGAAGATAAAGGCATCGAAGTATTTTTCTGTGATTCTTGATTGTACTCCAGATATCAGTCATAAAGAACAAATGACTGTGATTATACGATGTGTGGATGTCTCTGCAACTCCAACTAAGATTGAAGAATTTTTTTTGACATATTTGAAAGTAGATGATAAATCTGGAGAAGGGCTTTACTCAACTCTTCAGGCTGCATTGTTTGCTTTGGAGTTGGACATTGATGATGTGAGAGGTCAAGATTATGACAATGGGTCTAATATGAAAGGAAAAAATAAAGGGGTGCAAAAGATATTGCTTGAGATTAATCCAAGGGCTTTTTACACACCATGTGGTTGTCATAGCTTGAATCTTGTGCTTTGTGATATAGCTTCTTCTTCAGAAAAGGCGGTGTCTTTTTTTGGAATAGTTCAGCGAATATATTGCTTGTTTTCATCTTCGACAAACAGGTGGGATGTATTTAAAGAGATGGTGGAAGGTCTGACACTTAAATCTTTATCTCAAACTCGTAGGGAGAGCCGTGTTGAAAGTGTAAAAGCAATACGTTTTCAAGCTCCTGCAATAAGAGATACTTTATTATGTTTGGCAGAAGATTGTGGTGATCCAAAAACACGAAGCGAAGCTGAATCTCTTGCACTCAGTGAAACACACGGTATTGGAGGTTTTGAATTTTTGTTTGGTATGGTTATTTGGTATGATCTTCTATCTATTGTCAACACTGTAAGCAAAACCTTACAATCAAAAGACATTGATATCGATGTCGCGATTGAGCAGCTAAAAGGACTAGTAGCATTTTTCAAGAAATACAGAGAAACAGGTTTTGATTCAGCGAAATCTGAGGCTACAAAAATTGCAGAAGCTATGGAGATTGAAGCTAAATTTCCTGAGGAAAAAAAGCGATTCATAAGAAAAAAAAGACAATACGATGAGGATCCTAAGAAAGTTGATGAAAATCTTGAAATACCACTAGAGGAGAGTTTCAGAATTGATTACTTTATCGCTCTTATGGATCAAGCTTTGGTGTCCCTTGAGTCAAGATTTGAACAATTCCAAAAGTATGAAAAAACTTTTGGGTTTTTGTTTGATTTGAAGAAGCTATTATCAGTTGGTGATGATAATCTGAGAGCATCGTGCATGAACCTTGAAGCTTCTTTAAATAGGAGAAAGATAGGTTCAGGGATATTTCTCAGGAAATCAATGAATAAAATAAACTAACTAACTAACAGGATTCAGATTTAGCGCTGTTCTTGAACTCAAATCACTACGCTATAACTAACCAACTGTCGTTGCGAGAATTATCTAAATCTAAACCTCAGAATCCCAAATCTCTTTGCAAATTCATAAGAATAAATCAGCTTTAAAGTTCAGGTTTGATATGTTCACAAATCAATTAAACCAAATCTCTTTGCGAATAATCAATGTGCTCACCTTAAGTTCTATCAGGTAATTAATCGCACTGTCGTGCCTAATCAATTATCCTAAGATCTAAGTTCTAGGTGATCAATCTAGAATTAGCTTTGAGAACAACCTAAGGCGAAGAACTAATTCAGATTGTGAACCCTAAATAACTAATCAACCTAGCATTCAAAGAAATCCCTTATGAGAATCCCTAAACCTAACAAGAGATCTACTCAGACATGGAAATTGAATCAATAAACATGTTTGAATAAATACTCAATAGAAAATAAGAAAGAGTAACAAAAAGGTTCGAAATCTTCTCTCGACGAACAGAGTTTCAGACTTGTCTCCCTTGGAAAGCTCTCTCACAAATCCAGAATAATATAAAGCGTAGCCAACAAAGTGGCTGTAAAATCCCTATAAATAACATAAATCACGTTTTGGGGCTTCTTGTAATTATTAAAGACTTCTGGACCAAGTTGCAATTCTTCAACTCTTCATTAAAGTCGCGGGTCGCGCCAGCTAGCGATGAGTGTCGATCAATACTAGGGAGGTATCGATCGATGCTTAACGTGAAATCGGGTACTCAGCAACACGAACTTCAGCTTTGCTCCAAAATGCTCCAGAAAGCTCCAATATCTCCAATTATGCTACAAACGTGCTAAGAGCTGTAAAGGACTCTAAAACACTACGAAATAGTAGAAAAACTCTATAAAACGGACTTATATCATGGCCTAAAAGGGGTTAAAACCATGATATATCAATTATGGATGTGGGAATTACGCTAAGCAATCAATGGTATTGAAAACAAGTACGTACATTAAATCGGTTGTAAATTCAATTGGAGAAAGATAGGTTCAGGGTATTTCTCAGGGAATCACTGAATGTAGGTAAATTAACTAGCAGGATTTGGATTTAGCGCGGTTCTTGAACTCAAATCACTAAAGTATAGCTAACCAACTCTCGTTGCAAAAACTATCTAAATCTAAATCCTATGAATTCCAAATCTCTTTGCGAATCCTAAAGTCTAAATCAGCTTTTAATCTACGAGTTTCATATGTTCACAAAACAACTAAACCAAATCTCTTTGCGAATAGTTGTTTTGCTCACCTTAGGTTTTATCACGTAATTAATCGCACTCTCGCGCCTAATCAATTATCCTAAGATCTAAGTTCTAGGTGATAAATCCAAAATTAGCTTTGTAAACAACCTATGGTGAAGAACTTAATCAGATGGTGAATCCTAATAATAAATCAACCTAGCATTCAGAGAAAACCCTATTGAGAACCCTGAACCTAATAAGGGATCTACTCAGACATGGAGAATGAAACAATCAACATAACTGAATAAATCATCAATAAAATAAATAAGAGTATAGTAAAACAGGGGTTCAAAATCTTCTCTCAGACGAACAAAGTTATGAGTTGTCTCCCCTCTCAAAAGCTCTAAACTCAAAGTAATGAAAAGCACCCAGCCAAAGTGGCTGTAAAACCTAATTAAATAGTCTAAACACGAATTGGGGTCTTCTTGTAAATATTAAAGTCTTCTAGGCAAGTTCTGCAATTCTTCAAACTTAATTAAAGTCGCGACTTGTGATCTGCTCCGATGGGTGTCGATCGATACCAGGGGGTATCGATCGATGCTTGACGCTTCGTTCAGGTACTTAGTCACAAGACTTCAGTTTTGCTCCATAATGCTCCATAAACTCTAATATTTCCAATAATGCTCCAAATGTGCTAAAACATGTAAAAGACTCTAAAAGACTCTATAATAGAATAAAAACTCGATAAAATGGACTTAAATCATGGCTTAAACAAGGTAAAAACCATGATACATCAGGCACCTGGCGAGTATGCGTGGATTTTACAGATCTAAACAAAGCGTGTCCTGAGGATAGCTTCCCGCTACCTCACATCGACCAGCTGGTGGAAGCTACCGCAGGGCACCAGCTCCTCAGCTTTATGGATACGTTCTCAGGATATAATCAAATACAAATGAACCCTGAGGACCAAGATAAAACATCCTTCATAACAGAACGAGGAACGTACTGCTATAAAGTGATGTCATTTGGCCTTAAAAACGCGGGAGCAACCTACCAAAGACTTATGAACAGGATGTTTGCCAGCCTCCTAGGTAAGTCAATGGAAGTCTACATTGACGACATGTTGGTTAAATCTCTGAAAGAGGAAGATCACATAAGCCAGCTGGGGGAATGTTTCACCTTACTAAACAAGTATGGGATGAAACTTAATCCCTCAAAGTGCACCTTCGGGGTCGCTTCAGGCGAATTCCTAGGTTACATAATGACTCAAAGAGGAATAGAAGCAAACCCCAAACAAATCAGTGTGTTCTTGGAAATGCAACCTCCGAGCTCGGTAAAGGAGATGCAAAGGCTGACATGCCGCATTGCTGCACTAAATCGATTTATTTCCAGGTCGACTGATAAATGTCTCCCTTTTTACCAATTACTAAAGGGAAACAAAAAGTTCATATGGGATGACAAGTGCGGGGAGGCCTTTAAGCAACTAAAGGCGTACCTCTCCGAGCCCCCCATTTTGTCAAAACCAATTGAGGGAGAGCCGCTTTACCTATACGTAGCGATCTCTGAGGCCGCAGTAAGTGGCGTCCTCATAAGAGAAGAACGAGCTGAGCAGAAACCAATCTACTACGTAAGCAAATCCCTAGTAGACGTTGAAACCAGGTACCCACGAATGAAAAAACTGGCTCTGGCAGTAATAGTCTCAGCTCGCAAGCTCATGTCGTATTTGCAGTCACACCCTATCATAGTAATGATAACACAGCCATTACGCACAGTATTGCACAGCCCCAGCCAGTCTGGCAGGCTAGGAAAATGGGCCATCGAGCTTAGTGAGTACGATATCGAATATCGACCTCGAACTAGCGCCAAAGCCCAGGTACTAGCTGATTTCATCATCGAGCTCACAGCTAATAGCCAGTTGACCAAAACAAGCGCCAAAACCTGGCAGCTTTATGTCGATGGAGCCTCCTCGAAACAGGGGGCAGGTGTTGGAATCCACCTAGTGTCCCCGACTAATGAGGTCGTGGAACAGTCCTTTAGACTCGGATTCTCAGCATCAAACAACGAAGTCTAGTACGAGGCCATAATAGCAAGTCTCCGACTCGCAGCTGGAATAGGAATACGCAACCTGAATGCGTTCAGCGATTCCCATCTCATTACAAGCCAGTTTCATGGAGAATACGAAGCCAGAGATAGCAGGATGGAATCCTATCTAGCCATAGTCCATGAGCTAGTTAAACAATTCGAAGTCTTCAGCCTGACGCGAATATCGCGGGGTGAGAACACGATCGCAGACGCACTGGCAGCTCTGGCATCAACTTCGAATCCACTTGTAAAAAGAGTGATTCCAGTGGAAGGAATTGAAAAACCAAGTATTAAAATTGATAAGGACATCGAGGATTTAATGGAAATAGACAATGACGATATGGAGTTGGACAGAATAGTAGCCCCAATAACGGGCGACCTCCCTCCCGAAGAAGGAGAAGCTCGCAAGCTCAAAACCATAGCTTCAAGATATTGTATAATCCACCCCCGCCTTTACAAGCGAAGTGTAAACGGCCCCTACCTAGTATGCGTCCACGGGCTCGAATCTTTTACGATATTATCAGAAGTGCACGGAGGCTCATGTGGCAGCCATTCAGGAGGAAGGGCATTAGCCATCAGGATCAAAAGGCAAGGATACTTTTGGCCCACCTTGGTCGCTGACTGCGAAGAACATTCCAAAGCGTGCGACAAATGACAACGGCATGCTCCCACATTGCATCAACCTACTGAAAACTTATATTCCATCTCATCTCCATATCCCTTTATGAGGTGGTCAATGGATATAGTAGGGCCCATGGTAACCTCGGGAAAAAGAAGGTGTCGCTTCCTACTCGTTCTCACGGACTACTTCACCAAATGGGTGGAGGCAGGAGCTTTCCAGCAAATTAAAGCAAACCACGTACATGAATTAGTATGGCAAAACGTAGTCTGCCGGCATGGAATCCCATATGAGATTGTAGCCGATAATGGTTCACAGTTTATCTCAAATCAGTTACTCGAGTTCTGCGGAGATCACGGAATCTGATTAACAACTTCGACCCCACGTTACCCTCAAGGCAATGGGCAGGCCGAGGCAGCAAATAAGCTAATACAGAGCAATCTCAAAAAACGACAGGATGCTAAAAAGCAAAAATGGTCTGACGAGCTCCCTGGAGTATTATGGGCCTGTCGGACCTCACCTCGCAAAGCAACCTCAGAAACACCATCCTCCTTGGCTTATGGGATTGAGGCCGTAGTTCCCGCTGAGGTCGCAGTCCCCAGCCTGAGGGTAGACATGTGCCCCGTTAACGAGGAACTAAATAACGAAATGCTTCTCGACCAACTCGATGTTATTGATGAACGTCGAGATCGAGCACTCGTTAATCTTCAAAACTATCAACACGCGGCAGCACGTACGCTACTATAATTCAAAAGTCAAACAGCAAATATTTCGAGTTGGCGAGCTCGTCCTACGAAAAACCTACGAAAACACAAAGGGAAAGGAACGCTGGAAAATTGGGCACCAACTGGGAAGGCCCTTACCGAATCTCCGAGGTAGTAAAGAACGGCATATACAAACTCGCCAGGGTGCACGACAATACACCCGAAAGGAACTCATGGAATGCCATGAATTTAAAGAAGTACTATCATTAAAAAGATACTTGTAAAAATCGAACTACGAAATGCTTGATCCCTCCTCAGGGTACGTAGGCAACCTCACAAGGGTACAACTATTAAAATAAAATAAAAATCTCTCTCTCCCATCAAGCCTATTAAACGCAGCTTGGGGACCCAAAAACTCCTACTTTACAAGCTAAAAGCTTTACCCATAAATGAACAGCCCTACGAGCTAGAGCATGCTACCAGCTAGCATGACTCGACTTTGCGTCTAAATTGCAAGGTCACAACCTTCCTAGTCTCTAAATGACAACAACCTCCACGTCTAAACTGTTCAGGTTGCATGCCCGCCTCTAAACGGCTTCGACCTTGCATCTTAAAACTGTCTGGTCAGCTCCCATGGTCTCTAAATGACCTGGGAGCAGGGTCTCCGAACGACATGGATCCTTGGCTGAAAAACTGCCTCCGATCTAAAAATATCAGCCTCTAAACGGCAAAAGTTACTATAAAAAAAACACACAAAAAGAAGATCTTTAAAAGAGAAATCAGAATAATTTAAAGCATCCTCGAAGGAGCATAAGTTCAAACAAAAAAAATCAGGGCATAACAAGTTCGACAACAAACAGAAATGGGTTTAAAAGCCTCCACATGCACCAAGTTCGAAGAACAACAACAGATGAAAATAGTAAAGGAATCTTTAGCAGGCAGGTTCAGCTGGTTTATCCTCCGGGACAGGTTGACTCAAGGGCTGCGATAACTCCTTCCTAAGCTCCTGAGAACCAAAGTCCAGCTGATCACTCAATTGTGCGCTTGGCCCAGCAGGCAGCGTAACCGAATCATCGGATGCCTGAGGAATGTCAATTTTACCCAGGGAAAAATCTGATACCTGGACGATGGCAAGCTCCGCGTCCAACCTCAGCTTCTCAACCTGGATGCTCTTCTTTTCAGCCTCAAAATCATTGATGGTCTGGTTGATAATATCATCAAGAAGAAGGATATTGGATTTACACTCCATAACCTAAGTCTCGGTATCGACCTCGATCTTCTTCTTCTCCCATTTATCCTTTATCCCCGAAAGAATGGCGCGATATTGTTTGGATATCTCCCTCCTCGCGGCCTTTTCAGCTTTCTTCACCATCTCTTTCTGCCTCTTGGCAAGCTTCTTCGAGTCATCCATAACCTTCTCAATGTGGACCCTTAAATCCACTATATTTTCACTGGCTGAGCGTAAGCCAGCCTCAGCAGCTCCAGCTCGCCACTCGGCAACGCGGAGATCCACCTTCAAATCCTCACTTAATTTCTCCAGCACAGAAACCCGAACTTGGGCCTCCCGAGCGGAATCTTCCCATCTATTGGCCAAAACAGTTTGGTCCTTAACTTGGCCTTCCAAAAGGGTGACCTCAGCCATCTTCTCCTCATTCTGAGTAATTCTCCTCACTAGCTCGTCCCGTTCAGAAACGAGGTCGGCAATGGTCCTAGCTGCCCTCTCCACCTCCTCGGGCTGGGTAGCAGAACGGAGATCTTGCTCAAAAGAGTTAATCAGCTCGTTGGCAGCAGAGATGGCCTAAGAAAGGAATATGAAAATTCAGCGGAGAAAAACCAAAGTAATGGAAAACAAAGTAATGACAGCTAAAAGTACCTGGCCCATTACACTTGCGAACTGGATATAGCTCTCAGGCTTCTTCATGTTCCTAAGGGACGACAAGAAGCAGGAGGAAGACCTAACACGCCTAAAGAGATTCGCAAGCTGGGAGCTGTTCTCAACGATTGCCTCAGGTCCATCAAAATCGAACCTAAAGGCATTCGGAGAAATACCTCCACTACCCTGAGAACGAGGTGCCACATGCCTCCTTGATGTTTCCTCGCCATTAAACCCATCGCCACGAGATCGCTTGGAGCGAGACTGATGCTCGGCAGAATGACTTGGTTCCTTAGAAGACACCCTGGAAGTTGATCTTTGAGGACCTCTAGCTCGTACATCATGTTGGGCGATCTCGGTTTCATCACCCGTTGGCAAACTACCACCGTCACCATGATCAGCTTTGGGCTCGCAGTGATCACCCCTCTCGATCTCCTCATGATGCGGGGTCTCAACACGGGCGGAGTTACCAAGAGCCTCTTTGACCCTCTTATCAAGAGCACCGGCTGGCGTCGGGGCAGGGCGCAATCGCATCCTCTCCCTGTAAAAAAGGGGCTGCGGTTTCTTAGGAGGAACCATTTTGCTAGACTCGGTGGAGCTGTCGCTGCGAGTAAGATCGATCTGGGAGGTAGCAAGAGCAGTATCCGGCACCTAGGAGCCAACCGGAGGATCAACCTCAACACAGGCTAGATCTTTAGCAACAGCCTCGAGTCTCGAGATAATGGATGGAGCAGGAGTCGAAGCTTGAATTTGAAGTAAGGGAGACGGAGTCGAAGAATCTGCAGAATCAAACAAAGGAGGTCCAAATAAAGAAACAATTCTTAATCTAAAAAGATAAAGACATAAATCCACACAAACCTATGAGCCTGAAAGCAGACGCAATAGATAGCCCGGGAGCTCGGCGTTCACGAGCTTGCTGAATTCTATCAAGGGAGAAACCTTTCCGATCAGAACTCTCACCCTTGACAAGGTCGACAAGCTGTTGAACCTCAGCCGTCACTATCTTTGAAGAATCAATTTACTCTGCACAAAATAAAAGGGGTCATCATATTAGAACAGAAGAAAATGGCAATTAAGAAATCCCCATAAGATATGCTCGAATCAGCATTCGAGGGATCGCGCTGACCAGTAATCTGAGCCCAGGAATGTCGAAGTACCGACTCGCCCTCAACGGATTCGCTGGAGATTCTGAAATAGAACCATTGCTCCCACCATTTATCATCCCTCACATTGAATCTAAAAACGGACCGATTGACCTTCGCCGAAAAATAATAGGTCCCGCGAAGATGAGAGTTCCCCTTGACGTTAAAGAGCTGGCGAAAGACCTCAGTGTCAAACACAATCCCAGACTCCTTAGAACGCACCCAGAGTGCGACAATGGACCTCATCGCGCTGGGCATAAGCTGTGGAAGGGCGAGTCCGAGGTCGTTGATGATATTAGAAATAGCTGCCGAGATGTGAAAAGTGAGGCGGCATCTCAGGAAGAACGCGACATAACCGCATGCATAACCCTCCGGAGGATTCTCCGGAGAGCTATCAGCCGGCGGGATGAGCAGATCGCCGATATCAAGTCTGCATAAGGAAGAGATATTCGCGAGCTCAGCAGCCGAAATCGTGCTCTTCGAGTGAGAGTCAAATCGCTAGACAAGTGGGAGAGGAGCATCCAGCTGAGAAGTAGAGGCCATTGCAGAAAAAAAGCAAAGAAATCGAGGTTGAAAAAGGAAGAAATCCGACCGAAAATGATGGAGGGTGAACTTTCACGGAGAAAAATATCTCGGGTAAAAGTAAGAATGAGTTGAAGACAATTCAATTAATGGAGTAGAAATAATAATAAAAACAGGGAAAAAGCGAAAAGACATCATTAATTCGGTAAGTGGGAGCTGAGACGGCGTGGGAAGTTGAAGCAACGAGAACCGCTCATTTATACCCACTCGCCCACTCGTCCTGTCATATCCCTTAAAAGTCGCGCAGGCGTTACATGATCCCTACGAACTCGCCCTGCGAGCAAGCGAGAAATCAATCAGAAGCCCGAGATTGCGATATCGTATCAATTAGAAGATCAATTAAATCCCGAGATCGCAGTGCCGCATCCTCAACGATAAATCATTAAATATACTGGGGGGCAACTGTTGGGCCCAAATTCCACACTCAAAACCCAGCCTGATTAAGTAGGCTTAGAATCAAGCCCAGCTCACTGAAAGGCCTCGCAGAGCAAGCCCGCGAACTGGGAAGAAGCCGAGTACGCAGAAAAGGGGGAGGTCGTTGGGAGAAGGAGCTCGCAGCTACCAAGTCAAACACATTAATCCAAAACCCCAGGATCAAGCTCGATAATAAAGTCCTAGATTGTAAAATTAAGTTTGAATTGAATGCGTATATTTAGGACTAGGCGGTTACATTCTTTGGGGGAGCGTGTATAAGTTTAGAATGTCGACTACAATGTAAGAGAATCGAATTCTTGGCAAAAAAAAGTAGTACAACTTTTCTCTCATTTCAAATTCTCCTAAGTTCATACGACCTGAAAAAGCCAATGATTGGAGCTGTGAGATTCTGATCTCACACATATCAGCAGGCCTTATATAATGGCAAGACTTCTGACGGTCCGAGTTTATCCAAAAACGTAATTTTGTTCCGAAATGCACTATTTTATCAACGAGTTACCTGAAATTTCTTTCAAAACATTAAACATGGAAATCATTTGAAAACTATGGAAAACGGAGTTAAAACACTTGCAAAAGATATGAAAGTGATCCATAAAAATGGTCAAAACCGGTGTTATCACAACAGCCCAAGCCAGAGAGGCTCGAATTTTGTTTATCTCGTCGATTTGGGCTCGGCTCTTCTCTCGCGGCTCGTCATGTTGGTTTCAGCTCGCCCTCCTTAGCTCATTAGAATGTTGTGTTGTACCCAGAGAAGGTTTTCTTCTTCTTTCGTCAGATTTCCTAGCTAGGAGCATCTCCTATGGTTCTTCCTCCTTCAAGGGCCGAGGCGAGCTCTTCAAGCGTGATGCGCCGCGAGGCGCGACCTCTTTTATCGCAGCTTTCTTCCTCAGTATTGGCTGTGATCATTCCGCTGAGGCGTACTCTTGAACAATCATCGGTTTGTTCACCACGTCCGTCGTTGGTGCTTCTTTCTCCTTGGTTTAGTCGAGGCAGATTGGTTAGATTTGGCCTCATCGCCGCAGGTGTCACCTCGTCGCAAGGGTGCAATGGCGGTTTTCCCCTCAGGATCCTTGGCACATCTTTGGATGTGTCGACAGGTGTTGAGAAGTCGAGGACCGTCGGATTGAGACCGAGCCTCCTCGTGATTCCTCTGGGCGGGTTCGCCGCCGAGACCAAGTTTTCGATATGCAGATCGCGGGCTCGGCTATCTGACGTCAGTATCTCGAGCCGCTCTGATAGGGAATTGTTTAGCTTGTCTAGCTCCTCCGCCTTCTTTAGCAGTGCGACGAGCATGTCCTTCAATTCAGCTAGGCCGGGGTGCCGATGTAGCTTCCATGTTTGTTGGAGGAGAGCCGCAGGGATCGACCCTGTCTCCGGAATTATTGCCACTGATGTTGTTCGCATCATCACCGCTCATTTGTTCGTCATCGACCATCTCTTCGAATCTCGTTCTCGGTATTTTTTGCGAGTGAGAAAACTTCTATTCCCCATAGATGGCGCCAAATTATGGGAGACGAAACTCGCACAACAAAATCTTGTAAGGAAATTTAGAGGAAACATAAGATTCTAAGTATGAAACTTGAGAACAAAGATCCAAAGATGGTTTTTATTGTTGTTTAGAAAAGCTTTTGCGTACAATTGAATTTGCCAAGTGTTTTGCTAGGTTAAAACTTGTCTTGTTACGAATGACTTCGACTTCTATTTATACATGTTTCGTAAACCGCTTAAACGAGGATCTCATAAGACATTCTTGGAATATTTCTTTTTTTCTTTGTGCGGCCACCGACTTAAATCATCTTCTAAGGCGAATAGTGACTTGGGTCGCCTTTGTTGGAACTCAGACCGAGAGGCGACCGTAGAAGCTGACCCGAGGTGATACCAAAGGAGACCGAGTTACAATCCTGATACCGGGAGTGACTGACCAGACGAAGGCTGACCGTGGAGGCAGACCGGGAATAGGATCAGGACCGGGAATAGGATCAGGACCGGGAGTGACTGACCAGACGAAGGCTGACCGTGGAGGCAGACCGGGAATAGGATCAGGACCGGGAGTGAGTGACTGGTTGAATATTGGTAATCCGAGAGGCGGTATGAAGTGGCGTCAAACGGAGAGAGTGTTACCCTCATGAGTGACCAATAGAGCCGATGACAATGTAAGCTAGGCGAGGAGGAGAAGTAGCCCGAGGGATTGGCCGAGAGTGTTAACTTATAAGAGTTTATAAAAGTTTATAAGAGTTTATAAGAGTTTATAAGCTCTTATAAACTCTTGAGTGAGGATGGCCTAAGCAAGCCGGAGGCGATTCTTACCGAGTGGAGGAGTTCCCCAAGTGGAGCTTCACCGAGTGGGAGAGCTTGACCGTGAAAGGTTGGCTTATGGAGACTTGGCCCAGAAGCTAATCAAGGGAGTCTCGGGATGAATAGTAATCCCGAGGATGAATAGTAACACGGCGAAGAAGCAACCTCGTCTAAGCAAAGTGAAGACTCGTGTGATGAATAGTAGTACGGAATGAATAGTAGTCTCGGGATGAATAGTGTCCCGGGATGAATAGTAGCGCGGGAAAATATCTGAGATATTTTCCCACTTGTCCCACTTGTAAACCCACTTGCAAATGTGTGGTTGGGATTAAAAGTAGAAGATATTTGTGTTGTATTTGGTTTATAATTGTGTTTGTAATCATAAGTTTAATTAATGAAATGAAAAAAGAGAGTTTGAAGGAGAAAGAAACGTGAGAGTGAGCTTTGATCTTCATCCTCTTCTCTTTGATCTTCATCCTCTTCTCTTTGATCTTCTTCTTCATTCTTCTCTTCTCATCACAAAATCAACATGGTATCAGAGCAAGAAAGCTCTTGGTGACAACAAAATTCCGCAAAATTGTTGGGCTCTCTTAGGTCTTTTGCCTAGGGGAGCTCCTTTTCTTTGTTGTTGTATTCTTTGATTTTCGGCTTTAAGCTTGAGAGTTTGGGGTTAGCATAAGGCTCCCCTCGTTTTACCCCTAGATGGGGTTGTGTGTTTCATTCACGAGTTCTTGGAGAAGTCACGGCTTGAAGAAGAGAGCAAGATGGTGATTCACGGAGATGGGGGACCGAGTTTGGTATATTGGCTGTATCTTTCACATCCGGAGGTTATTTGGGATGATCTTTGGCTTGTTGGAAAGAAGACTCAAAGATCTTTCCATCCATATGTGAATCGCTTTTTGAAGAGACGTGAGCTGATCTCGGCGGTTGTTTGAACATCGCCGTCAATTTTGGCTCTCTTCTTGATGGTCTTTGAAGAAGACGTTCTTGTGCTCATTTGTTGATGGAGATGTTTGAAGCTCGCTACGATCCAAGGTGGTGTTGTTACGGGAAGAAGTGCAAGCGGTTGGTGGGTGATGAAGACCCACGTTTTGAGTACTCCATGAAGGAGTGGTTGATTTTAGCTGTGGTTTCACCAAGTCAATTAATAACTAGAGTGCACGCTATACCGCAATCATAACGGTAGTCGGTTGTAGCACTTTAGGATCGTATCCACAGAGATCAATGTTACGGCTATGAGAATGCAGGATGAAATTAAAGCTAAGACGAATGACAAATTTTTTTTGGTTTTATGTTTTCGAAACTAAGAACGACAACTAAAACGATTTAAATCCAAATTAAAAAGCGTTAAGCCTCGGGTGACATTACGGGAAATCACGAATAACGGTTAATGCATCTTAAATAGGGGATTGCATTAAGAATCGTCTAGAACTCAAACCTAATAATAGATTAACCTCCTCCCGGAGTATTAATCCCTATGCTTAAAACTATGAATACTAACTCCCGTTGAATTCAAAGGTTCTAAGCATGCTTTTCTAGTTCGATTTGATAAGTTCACAAGAACGCCTTAACATCAACTCCCGTTGGATAAGGACGCTTTGCTCATCTAGGATAATTCCGGCATCTAGACAAACACTCCCGTGCGCTAGATAACCCAGGATCAAGAACTAAGTGATCAATTCAATTCAAGCAATAAGAACACCCTAGACGAAGAATCCACCGATTAAATCCCCGTTTAATCTATCCTAAACCGTTAAATCATGAAATCCCTTAACACCCTTAGCTTAACTAAGAAACTACTCACTCATAATT
>PKML01043806.1:262815-275951 GCA_002933935.1 Eutrema yunnanense | reverse complement strand
ATCGATACTGACGATTTTGAATCGTTCTTGGCAGGTACATCGTCACAAGAAAGGAGTTTCGAGTTCGGGTTATCCAGCATATACCTTAGTCTAGCAATCTCCCATTCCTCCCTTGTGAGCTTAGGAACTATAGGAAAAGGTGCTTTGGGTATATACACGCGTTCTACAACCACTTTAGGCATCACAGTTGAAGTCTCTCCTCTCTTCTCAGAAATCGCCTTGGTATCGACCGATAACAGTGGGGTATCGATCGATGCTCTGGCGATTGCAGGATGCTCATCGAGATTTCCTGCACTCGAGATGATGGCATTGACGTGTGCATCGTGCGGATGAGCTGTCTTCCCCTTGATGTTTGCAGCAGACTGAGCCACTTGCGTTGCCAGCATCCTATGACTGGTATGGAGAGTCTCGATTTTCCCATTCAGATCAGAGTACAGATGGTCAAGCTTCCCATTGAAATCCACTTGCAACTTCTGCAGATAAACTAACTAGCAGGATTCAGATTTAGCGCAGTTCTAGAACTCAAATCACTAAAGTATAGTTAACCAACTGTCGTTGCGAAAACTATCTAAATCTAAATCCTAGGAATTCCAAATTTCTTTGCGAATCCTAAAGTCTAAATCAGCTTTAATAACAGGCTTAATATGTTCACAAATCAATTAAACCAAATTTCTTTGCGAGTAATCAATTTGCTCACCTAGGTTCTATCAGGTAATTAATCGCACTGTCGTACCTAATCAATTATCCTAAGATCTAAATTCCAGATTCGTCAACCTAGAATTAGCTATGAACACAACCTAAGTGAAGAACTATTATTCAGATAGTGAATCCTAATAAGATAATTAACCTAGCATTCAGAGAAATCCTTTATGAGAAAACCCTAAACCTAAGGTGGATATACTCAGACATGGCGATTGAATCGAAAGACATAACTGAATAAATCATCAATAGAATAATAAACAGGGTTTAGAGATCTGATCTCGGACGAAGGGAAATCAGACTTGTCTCAAACCCAGAGTAAAATTAAACACAGAAATAAAGCTTAGCCTAAACAGGTGGCTGAAAACTCCTATTTATAACCTAAAACACGAGTTGGGGTCTTCTTGTAATTATTAAAGACTTCTGGGCACTTTTGCAATTCTTCAAGTCTTGGAAAACTCGCGGGTCGTGTCTTGCTGCTGCGATGGGTATCGATCGATACCAGGGGGTATCGATCGATACTGGCCGTGAAAACAGATACTCAGCAATACGACTTCAGCTTATGCTCCAAAGTGCTCCCATAATCTTCAATATCTCTAATAATCCTCCAAACGTGCTAAGACCTGTAAAAGACTCTAAAAGACTACAAAATACTAGAAAGACTCTATAAAAAGGACTTATATCATAGCCTAAATAGGATAAAAACCATGATATATCACTGGGACTACCACTCTAAAACCAACAATGATAAACACATTCATCACAGTAACATCAAGGCAATATCAACATATCCAAGACAACAAATATCTATTCTCAGTCTCATCTAAAAATCTGACTACACTATTATCCAAGTGTATTAAGAAACTAGTTTTTGAAACTTACATGAGTGGATTTCTTGGTTGTTTCATCATCTGTAGGTTGATAAGGTAGTCGTAACCTATCCATAGGCCATGCAATGGTCTCATGTAGTGCATCGCCCATCTTTGACATTCCAGGCCTAGGTCTCCATAGAAAAGCAGCAGTTTTAACAACCTCAATCTTAACTACTGCAGCATTCGGTCCAAGCGGAATATCGTTGACCAATTTCGAAGGTTCAGTTGACAACAATATACCCTCAGCAATCAATTCATTTTCTCCTTTCCTGTAATCAAATATCTGAACTCTTCCTCTTTATGCATCTGTAGCCTAATGAATCATGCCAAATATATACACAATCTATTAGTAATCTACTCAATGTGAATTTGAGAGGAACACAAAATCACTTTCAATTTACCTCAGAGCCGATAGTGTTACCATGTTGTGAGTAGTTAATATCATCATCCAATATTATCTTCTCACATGGCCATGCAATTTTAACTCCAACAGCCTGAGCAACTGAGCCAATGGTTGTAGTAGGTCTCCAGACATATGCTTCTGGGACTGATACAAACTTAACAATTACAGCAGCCGCATTAGGACCCAGGAGAATTCGACCAATCTTATATGTTGGTTCACTAGAGCAGAATTCTCCTTCACCAACAACAACATCATCAGTCGAAAACCAATCCAGTAGCTGGCACCTAATTCCTCCCTTGNAATAAAAGGTTCGTCAAGTCGATTTAAGCCTGGTATCGATCGATACCCAGGCTGTGTGTCGATCGATACTTGACGTTCCAGCAAGGTAACCTCTGGTTTCTCTTCGTTTATCCTTTTCTTTTGTTTTATTTCACTGACTCTAGGCTAGATAACACTGGGGACAGCGTTGTTCAAGTCTGGGGGAGGTGTCTGCTGACAAAGTTTTTTGTTTTTCTTAGAGTCAGTTGTTTTATCGAGTCAAAACTGTTTTATTGAGTCAAAATTTGTTGGAGATTATGATCCTGTGCTTGAACCTATTGATTTGATTTTGTTTTTGAGTGCATCTAGCCTGTAAGAATGCCAACTTGGTAACAGTAGCCCCTCTGCCCATCCCCCTAATTCTTCCTGGTATGTCTTTTCCTAGAACCTTACTCACGGAATCTTCTCTGATATTATTCGAGCATGTGGAGTCAATTTCACTGTCAATTGTCTTAATCTTCTCCTGCAATCAAGAACAATACACAACATGTGCATATTACTTTTAAAACAAACTGAAGAACCAAAAGTAATAAGAATTTAAATCAGTCTTACAATAGTTTCTGCAAATTCTTCCCTAACGGGTCTCCCATCAGAATGTGTATGGCCTGCTACCCAAACCTTAGCTCTAGTAACTTTCTTAGGATCAGAACTGTTTCTTTTCTACAAGTTCATACAAATAGTTGTCACCAAATAAATGAATTACTATTACAACTAACCAATTCATTACACAGACAAACATACCATCTCATGAGCTAGGTGATTCATTCCTTTGCGGTTGGTGGTGTGAGGAATTTGACCCTTCCTGAGTTGCCTGTATTTATCACTTTTTCCGATTGACACAAACAGTCAGATGACAGAACTAATCTCTAAACAAATTAGCTTATAAGTAATCAATCCACATTATATACAACCTCAAAAGTTGTGGTCCTTCTGCCTTTCACCCAAGTGTTCCAAGCTGATGAAGATTGGATGTTGCTAGGCTTAATTTCCTGTAGTTGAACCTTGTTTTTAATAGCTCGAACTTTGGAAGAGAGCCTAGATTTAGAGGCCCTCCACAAACAACCCATCTGCTTAAAGACTACATCTTTTTGCCATTCTTCTGTCAAGTTGAATATTCCATGTCAAACATTGCCAAGTTAAACACTAAAACAATTCACTTACACTCATGCTCAATCAAAAAGCCAAGAAAATAACCTAAATTTCCTCCCACAAGGCGTCTTTTGTCTTTTCTTCGAGATGTCTCCAGTCATCTAGAAGTACTGGCACATACTCTCTCACAAGAGGACCAAGAAAGGAGGAGAGTGTCACTGATCCACTACCAACATGCTCACCTATTTCATTAAACTCCACTTCTACCTTGTCCTCTATATTTTTTGCCACTTTGCGCATTTTAGTTGGACCTCTTTTCTTCCTATTTTTGTTCTCTAATTGTTCTGTCTGTACTTCAGAGGTGTTGGAGACTCCATTTGTGGAAGGGGGGATGGTTTCTTCTTCTTCTTCAGTAGGTGCGTGTTGTTCCACTTCTTCGTCAACAACTTTGTTTTTCTCGTTATCCATGACTGCTGTGAAATTTTGTTCCTCTTCTTCGTATCCAGTAGCATCTTTTTCAGGAAAAATTTCAGCATTCTTTTCTCTTTCACCAGTATTTTCTCTTTCAACAGTATTTTCTCTTTCATTCACCTCTGGAGCAGCCTTCTTGTGTTTCTTCTGATCCAAAGACACTTCAGGACTCACATCAATGCCTGCTTGGCGCTTACTTCGACGGACAGTTTCCTTAACAGCTGTTGGTTTCATCGTATCAGATTACCTGAAACACAACCAAACTTAGCATTAATCATCTATTAGAACACCTTCGCAATCATTCCTAACACAGAAACTCTCGTCATCAGATGATTGATCCCCTAAATCTTCAATTGGCTGGACTGATAATGGTGCAGAAACAATCTCCTCTTCTGTCTCTAACTCGTGGTATCCTCTTGGTGGTGCCCTCATGACAACATACCAAGGTGAGTTGTCATCTTCTCTAGAGTAGAAAACTTGTTTTGCTTGCGATGGCAGAATGTAAGGATCATTTACAAATGATGAATGGTTCATATGGAGATTCACAAGTGTGAAACCGTCTTCCTCTTTCAATCCTTTCCCTTTGTTAGCCCAACTACACTTAAACAGTGGAACTTGGAACATGTCGTAGTCCAGCAATATGATCTCCTTTATCACTCCATAGTATGCTACTATGTCTGCCATTTGCTTAGAATCTTTAGCACTAGCTCTACACATGGAAAATGCTTCATATGTAACTCCACTGTTCTGAGTCTTCCGCTTTACATCGTCTGTATGGAATCGATGTCCGTTAACTATATACCCCTTATATCTTTGAGCAATGTTTCTTGGTCCAAAAGCAAGCCATCTCAGCTTTTTCGAATGGTCCTTCGAGTTATTTGGTATCTAACATGAAACAGAAAACAAGTCCTTATCATTAAACATGGTACTTGAAACATGAAACTAAACAGAAGTCATTATCACAAACTAAACACAAGTCATTATTATGAATCAGAGAAGAGGTCCTTCTAACCTTTTCCTTGATCCACTGGGGGAACCTTTCTATATGATATTTCCAAAATAGGGTTTCATTTTTTGCGCATCTTACATCTGTAGCTTGCAGTTCTTCCAAATGCAACCTGTTTTCCATTAAGTTAGTCTCCGATGCAACAAAATATTTAAGTCTATATATCTAATGCTCTTTCAGGTTTGCACTTACTCATCATAAGAATCCATGACTGATGTATTCATGAGAATATACCGATGAGCTATATCTCTCTCCTTATCTGTAAGAGTCACTTCTGTAGCTTTCTGCAATGGTCGGCCTTCAAGGACATTTTGAGTTGCCTGAACATCTTCATTTCTATTACTTGCTTCTTGAACTGGAACAGATTTCTGAAGGAACTCCAAACAAAATGCAATGCATTCACCAGACATGTATCCCTCGGCCATACAAGCTTCTGGTCTTGCAAAATTCTTGACATAAGCCTTTAGTGCCTTCATGTACCTACATGTCAATAAGTAAACTTATAATGAATACCATATACAAATACTATCTGTTTATTATTGAAGTATATGACAGAAACAAAAAGTTTACCTCTCAAAAGGATACATCCATCTGAAGTGTACAGGGCCACCCAAGCGTGCTTCTCTTGCAAGATGTAGTGGAAGGTGAAACATGATGTCAAACAGTGAAGGCGGAAAAAATCTCTCCAACTGGCACATTGTTTCCACAACCTCTGATTCTAGGGTAAGTAGCTTCTCTGGATCAATAACGCGTTGGCACAGTCTGTTGAAGTAATTGCAGATACGATTCACTGCAATCCGAGGTCCTCTTGGTAGTAAACCTCTCAACGCCACATGAAACAAATTCTGCATTAGAACATGATGGTCATGTGACTTCATGCTGCCAATAATGGGAGGATCCAATGAGACACAGTTGGATATATTAGTACAATACCCATCAGGGCCTCTGAAGTTGGATAACCTTTTGCAGAATATTTTGTTTTCTTCCTTAGAAAGCCAATATGCAGCTGGGGGAAAGTAAGTTCTCTTCCCACGTATCTCTGCATGTAAGTTGCTTCTAATTCCCATGTCTTCTAAATCTTTTCTTGCTTTCAATCCATCCTTTGATTTCGCACTATGCATCAGAATAGACAATAGTGCATCAGAGACATTCTTTTCCACGTGCATAACATCTATGTTATGCCTCACATGCATACCCTGCCACATAATGTACAAGTACTTATCAGAAACCAAGTTTAAGCTGAATCACATAGTCAAATTTGAATGTAAACAAAACTAACCTTCCAATAAGGTAAGTCAAAGAAGATTGACCTTTTTTCTACCGCCACAGATCATCGTCTTCTTCATATTCTTCAGCTGAAATGACATCATCATCATCTGCTTCAATCCTTTTTCGCTTACCTTTCTTATGTAAAGGTCTTCCAAAATCATTCCTAAAGTCTCTAAGACATTCAAATATTTCTGCTCCACTCTGAATCCTCTTTGCAGTACCAACCTCCACCGTGTTGTCAAACCACCATTTTCTTCGTCTATAAGGATGACCAGGCTTGAGTCGCTTCCTGTTGCCCATATAAACATGCTTGCGACTAAACTTTAACCACCTATGAGGTGTATCTTTCCCACAGACATTACACGCTTGCTTCCCCTTCACTTTACATCCAGCTAATGTCCCTAAACCCGGATAGTCTGTGATACTCCACAACAACATAGCTCTTAGAGTAAAACTCTCCTTCTTAAAAGAATCATAAACTTCCATACCTTATGTCCACAAATCCTTTAGGTCCTCTATCAATGGTTGTAAATATACATCAATGTTTAAGGATTCATGCCATCTGTAGAAATCCCTAGTCTAAGGTTTCTTGCTTCAGCAGCAAACTCCGGCCTTTTATCGTTTACCTGAACCCAAGTCAATGAATCCACTGGATGCCTCATAGTACCATCTACAGTAGCATTAGTGAAGTGCCAAAGCAAATCCTCAGCCAACCGTTTTGATCTAAACATCCTCCTAAATCTGTCTTTTATCGGAAAAAACCTAAGCACCTTAGCTGGAATCCATTTCTTCTCCTCACCGGTGTGCCTATCCCTTTCCCATCCTGATTCATTACATCTTGGGCAGCTCACTAACTCCTCATACTGATTCCGATAAAGGATTCAATCATTTTTGCAGGCGTGGATGACATCATAACCAAAACCAAACTGTTTCAAAAACTTCTTCATCTCATTTGTATACTTGGGTAGAACATTGTCTCCAGGTAGCATGTCATGAACTAGTGTCAGTAGCTGATCAAAATAGCTCTCTGACATCCCACTCTTGACCTTTATTCGGTAAAGACCCATGATTGCATCAACCTTTGTGTAATTCTGACACGTCGAGTACAATGGAGTTTCTGCATCCTCTAATTTCTTCCTAAAATCAGCTTCTTCTCGATTGTCAATGCCCTCAAACCCTTCTGCATTATGCTTCTTAGATGGTTGATTGCCTTCACTCGCCATAAAAGCTGTCCTAATCAACTCATAAGCCTCATATTCAGACGTGTGAACATCAGTTTTCTTATCATCCCTTGTATCCCCATGTTTACTCCAATATTTACACCTCTTGTACTTCTGATCCATCCCTCTAATCACTAGATGCTCGAAAACTGTCCCAGTTGGTTGATGGCAGACATTGCGGCGGCAATCAAGGCAAGGACAGAACATTTCAGCTGGATTACCCAAACGTCTTGATGAATCAGACACAAACTCAGTTGCTCCTTGCTCATACTCAAGGCTATTCCTGTAAGTTGATAGAAAATGAGAAATAAATATTCAAAATCACAATTCATGAAATGAAATCAATAAAGATGTGTAAAGACAGTAAAGTTAATATCTTGGAAACCAGACCCAAGCTTTATCCATGTTACAACAACTCCGACCAAATGTGCATACAAGTAATTACCATAGACAATCACTTTAAGCCACAACAACAACAGACAACGAGATCTGATAGAAGAATCAAGTTTGAATGATTTTACCTGATAAAGTGTCTTCCCTTTCTCTTAAATCGAGCTACAAAATAAAAGCAAATCAATGGTATAAATCGATTGAACTCACGGAAACATTTAAGCAAAATCCAAATTGAAAGAAAAAACCCAGAAAATCACAACACTAGTACCTTTAACGGAAGCAGTTAAACAAGATTTGAATCAAAATCTTCCTGCAAAAGAGTAAACACGACCGAGACGAATCAATTCAACATGCAATAACCCTAAATCACTACAAGTGAAGAGATAAAAACGATTTGTTTATCAGAAACAAAAAAAAAACAAAAAATAAAAACTCGAGTTTACCTTCGCGGTGGTTTGGAAGCAGTACCTTTAACGGAAAAGCAAAAGTGTAAGATGGATTGCAGCTCAGTGATAAAATCGAGATTGTGAGAAATTGGAGCAAAATCTAGAAGGAGCTTAGGTATTGAAACTGGAATTTCTGTGAGAGAGAGTGGGAAAAGGCGGAGTTTGTGAGAATCGAGTAAATTGGAGCCAAAGAGGGAAGAGGGAAGAGGGAAGAGGGAAGAGGGAAGAGGGAAGAGGGAAGAGGGAAGAGAGGGAAGAGAGGGAAGAGAGGGAAGAGAGAAGAGGGAAAATTTTGGGCGAAAATTTTGTTTGTCTAAGTGTCACGCGGTCTGAAATTTTTTTGTGTTTTTTATGTTCTATATTACAATTTAGTATTAAACAATTATTTATAATATATATATTTTTTAATTGAGAAATATAAAAAAATATCTTACAAGTGTGAATCCATATATACTAGATCAAACACTCATTAATACTTAAAATTATATTTCTATTGTTAATAGAACAAGAAAAAATATCATAACCCTTATACCCTAAACCTCAAACCCTATGCCCTAAACCTCAAACCCAATGCCCTAAACTCTTACTAACTTATCACTAGTTTGTAAGGTTTGTATATATGTTTGTAATCATTTTTGCAATGATTTTGCAATCACTTCCAATCATTGGCAATCATTTTCATTTGTTAATTGACAACATAACATAAACCATAAATCAATATAACATAAACCCTAAATCAACATAACCTAAACCCTAAACTCCAATACCATAAACCCTAAATCAAATACTCATTAATACTTAAAATTATATTTCTATTGTTAATAGAACAAGAAAAAATATCATAACCCGTATACCCTAAACCTCAAACCCTATGCCCTTAACCTCAAACCCTATGCCCTAAACTCTTAGTAATTTATCATTAGTTTGTAAGGTTTGTATATATGTTTGTAACCATTTTTGCAATGATTTTGCAATCACTTCCAATCATTGGCAATCATTTCCAATCATTGGCAATCATTTTCATTTGTTAATTGACAACATAACCTAACAAATCAATATAACATAAACCCTAAATCAACATAACCTAAACCCTAAACGCCAATACCCTAAACCCTAAATAAAATACTCAACGCTTAAATCCTTTTTAAATTTTTGCTAAAAAAATTATTTTATATAAGTATAGTATTTGATGTTTATTTTAAAGAGTTTTACAATTTAAAATTAAGAATTTATGATCAAGATACAATTGAACTCTTATGCATTATACACTAATATATTTCGGTTGGTCATTAACATATTTTTATTTTTTTGACCCTAATTTCTGTAAATATTAATTTAATTTAAATACATTTAATTTAAAAAGAAAAATTATAAAAAAAAAAGATTCACATTTACTCGAGGTTTCATATTATCAAACACATTACAAAATACATAGTTTAAACTAAATATAGATTTCCATTAAACCAACTAGTCTTTTTACACATTACAAAATACATAGATTATGCTCCTTAGTCACGACGACGACCCTTGCCTCTTGAGGATTCTCCTTTGTTCTTCCTTTCTGAGGTGTGGAATAATTCTTCGGAAATCAGGTTCGATGTCTTCATCGTCTTCCTCAGCCCGTATCAAGTATCCCCGATGAGCGAGAGAGCGTCTATACTCTAGTTGTGTTATCTCCTCCACATCATTTCCTGTATCAACTTCAGATTTTTGTCGTGGCTGTTGGAGGAAGTGTGGTATTATTCCATACGCTGGTGGTCCGCAAATGATCTCTTTCCTTTCTTCCATTATGTCCTCCTTTTTGTTACTGGTCCAAAAGGCAAACAAATATCATAGTGAAACAGTTCATGGGAACATCATTATCGGTTCTGTCATTAAACGATCGCAATCATAGCAGTCAGAATAAATGAGAAGTGAAATGCGAAGCTTTATCAATTTTACAATAGCTCCAAGCAAATGTGCATACAATTAATTCACAATGCAAAGCAAAAGCTTATTATGCAGGTGGTGAGAAATCATATTATGTAACTTCACAATGCAAAGCAAAAGTTTATTAAGCTATTTTAGAGGTGAGACTAGCTAAGTACCAATCTCAATCTCAAAGAGACTTAAAACTATACTACAGCTGCAAAACAAAGATCATCAACAAAAGAATCGTGATACCCAAAACAATTAGGCAACTTAAAAATCACACTGCAAAGACAAGCCATATCAATGTCATAGCTAACTTCAAACAACAACAACAACAGTGAAGTAACCTACAAGATAAACTAGTAACTAGTAATTATTAAACAATACTAAATTGTGAGACTTGTTAGCTACCATTTACATTAGGGTGTTGTCAACATACCATTCAACACAGAGAATATGAGAAGAAATAAGTTAACAATCAAACAAGCACCAAACAAACACATTCACATTCAACATTTAAACCAATCAAACTACCAAAGAAACTAGCTCATACAACTTGTAAATCTCACACAATCACAACAACAATCAACCTGTATACGGTTCTGAGGATTGGTTTTCTGAGTCCTAGTGTTGCAACAAGCTCTACATGTAAAGCAATAACACGAATGTCTAGATTTATAATGCGTAAACACATCTTTAAGGCCTATATGAACCATAAATCGAGAATAAATGTTGGAGATAACCTGAAAATGGTGAAGCAGATTGATTCTCTTCCTTATATTCGTGTTAAGTCCTCTTCGAAATCTCTAGAGCCTCGATGCCTTCTATAGTGAGATGAAACTAAAAGTAATTTAGGATTCTTAGCTTCAGATCTAGAACATACTGAGAAAGAAAAATCGATTTTAGTGTTCTTAACTTCATAAATCTTAAAATTCTTTACCAATAGTGGGATTCTTCTTCGTGAATGCAGCTGGAGGAGAACGACGGAGACACCTCCAGCTCAGGAGGCAAAGAGGAGAAATTACAGAAGCTCAGGAGGCGAGGAAGTAGAAATGTCTAACGAGCCTCACCTAGATCAAAAACACCGTTTCCAGAGCAAAATCGAGGCTACAGAGCTTTCAATTATGACCTCAGGAGATATTTGCGGTGACAAAGCCGCCGAAATTGAATAGGAGTGTGACGATGGTAACTGGGTTTCTGAACACCGGGATCTGGGTTTCTGAGCACCGGAAAATGGGTTTCTCGTCACCTATTAGCCAAAGAGGGAAGAGAGGAAAGAACACGAAAATTAGGTTGGGGGTTTTTTCTTTGGAACCTAATTTTTTCTAAGCGTCGCGGTACTTAATTTTTTGTTTACCGCCTAAGACTTCGATAGTGTGTTAAATTATGGTTTTGCTATTAAACATGTGGGTTACATCTTAAAACGAGACGCGTGACTCTGATTTTAATTTCTACCACTTTATAATAGCGTTTACAAATATACAAACGCTATGTAAGAACAAGAGGTATGTCAACCATAGCATAATTGAAAAAAACGCTATACTGGCTTGCTATAAAAACCCATATTTCATGTAGTGTGCGGCGATGCTACATGTTCGTCCACAGAGCCACCGGCGTAATGGACTGTGCCGTTTTCAAATTTCTCAAACTTGCCACCATAGTAGATGAGAAACACGGAATCAAAATCCGAATCACTGAAAATCATTAAAAAAAATCGTAAGGATTAAACAATTCGAAACCAATAAAAAATTATAACATTTACACCAAAATCAAAATCCTAAAATCTCGAATTACCTCATTTTAAAACTACCTAGAAGTCGATTTGTATCCCCAAAATCGGAATTGTCTTCTCTTTCTTCCAAAACTAACGATTTGTGTCAAACTCACACAGATTTTCGATGAATCCCTAAACCCTATCTCTCGGGCTCCCGACGAATAAGACAGGTTTACGAATATCGTTTGGTTTTTTCTTTAAAACCAAAACAATGTCGTTTGTTTTTTTTTTAAAATCAACCCAATTATTTTGAGCTTTGAGGCTCAATGTTTTGATAAATTTTTTAAATCAAAACGATGCCGTTTTATCTTCCCGTGACAACGGGGCAGCTTACGTGGCAACCGTTAACGGTGTTACGACTAACGGGAAGTTGGTCAATGTTTGTTTTCGCTAAAAAAAAAAGTCCAGGTATGAATATTCAATTTTTTGAGATTCTGGGTATGAAATTGGACACTTCAATTTGTTAGGTATTATTCTGCACCATTTGGAATAGTTCGGACACGAATCGGCCGTTTTCCCACCGACACTGGGTGGTGTCGATCGATACCAACAAACTTACGACGAGTATCGACCGACACTGACTAGTATCGATCGATACACGAGCTTAGTCGAAATTCTAGACTAAAATCTAATGGCGAATTAAGAATCCTCGGCAACGGCGCCAAATTTGATAAGCTCAAATGTAATACCCTAAAGTCCAAACAGCTTTGTCGATTGTAGTATTTAGGGGTCGAATCCACATAGGCTCAAGAATCACACAATATATTAAATAGGTTCGAATTAAGCTAAGTAAATCAATAAAACATGAAGCAATAAAGTAATTAAGAGTTGTAAATTCAATGGAGGAAGATAGGTGATATGCTCAATTTAATACCCTAACAGTACTAAAGCAGTAGTCGTAGTCTAGCTAGGGGTCGAACACAAGGATCCACAGAAATCACTCAATAAATTAAATAGTATCAAGCTAAGCTAAGCAATTCAAGTTTAGCAAAAAACAGGAAGCAGTAAACGAGTTGTATTCAATGGGAAAAAGATAGGTTCAGGGATATTTCTCAGGAAATCAATGAATGCAAAATAAACTAACTAATCAGGGTTCAGGTTAAGCACGGTTCTCGAACTCAAATCACTAAAGTATAATTAACCAACTGTCGTTGCGAAAACTATCTAAATCTAAACTTCAGAATCCCAAATTTCTTTGCAAATCCCTAAGAATAAATCAGCCTTAATTTCAAGTTTGATATGTTCACAAATCAATTAAACCAAAT
>PKML01043806.1:178732-261618 GCA_002933935.1 Eutrema yunnanense | reverse complement strand
ACAAAAGGATAGAAGAAACGAAGAGAAACAAGAAGTTACCTTGCTGGAACGTCGAGTGTCGATCGACACACAGCCTGGTATCGATCGATACCAGGCTTAAATCGACTTGACGAACCAATCAATCGCGATCGGTGTCGATCGATACCAGGGGGTATCGATCGATGCTAAGGCGATTTCGAGTTGCTCCTTGTTCTTCCTGACACAAACTCAAAACAGATGAAAACAAAAACAAAAACAACTCAAAGACAGACTCACCAGTGGGTTTCCTCCCACCAAGCGCTTGTTTAACGTCAATAGCTTGACTGTAACGCCTTTCAGGCTGTTGGTGCATCATCCAAAGGCATTATCTACCCTGTTGGAATCTCAGCTTTCGCCCAATAATGTTTCACCCTCTGTCCATTGACAGTGAACTCAGCTCCTGCTGGGTTGATCAGTACGACAGCTCCATGTGGTCTGACCTCCTTGATGGTGAAAGGACCTGACCAACGAGAACGCAGTTTACCAGGAAACAATTGTAAACGAGAGTTATACAGAAGTACCTGGTCATTAGGCTCGAAGTGTCTGGAGATGATCTTCTTATCATGATAAGCCTTTGTTCTCTCCTTGTACAGCCTTGAGTTCTCATAGGCGTGATGCCTAATCTCATCCAGCTCGTTCAGCTAAATTAACCTCCTTTCTGCAGCAGGCTTGATGTCAAAGTTCAGCAACTTCGTTGCCCATGCTGCCTTGTGCTCAATCTCCACTGGAAGGTGACATGCTTTCCCATACAGCATGTGAAATGGTGTAGTGCCCAGCGGTGTCTTGAAAGCAGTCCTGTAAGCCCATAGTGCATCATCCAGCTTTGTAGACCAATCCTTCCTTGAAGCACCCACTGTCTTTTCCAGAATTTCCTTGATTTGCCTGTTGGAGACTTCGACTTGCCCACTGGTTTGAGGGTGGTAAGGAGTAGCCACTCGATGGTTTACACCATACTTCTTTAGCAACCTCTCGAGAATCTTGTTGATAAAGTGAGAGCCCCCATCACTTATCACAATTCGAGGCACTCCAAAGCGAGGAAAGATGATGGTCTTAAACAGCTTAAGAACCACTGAAGAGTCATTTTTCTCACTAGATATCGCTTCCACCCATTTGGACACATAGTCCACTGCAACCAGGATGTATTGTTTCTTTTGTGATGGTGGAAAGGGACCCATAAAGTCGATGCCCCAGCAATCAAAGACTTCAACCTCAAGGATGAAATTTTGTGGCATCTCATGTCTCTTGCTGATCTTCCCTCTCCTCTGACAAGCATCACACTGTGAAACGAATGTGTGAGCATCCTTAAACATGGTAGGCCACCAGAAGCCTGCTTGTAAAACCTTGGATATCGTCTTGAAGTGAGCAAAGTGACCAGCATACTCAGACCCATGGCAATGAAAAAGAATGGCTGGTATTTCAGACTCTGCAACGCATCTTCTGTAGACACCATCTGAGCAATGCTTGTATAGGTAAGGTTCATCCCAGAAGAATCTCCTTATATCGCGCATAAACTTCTTCCTTGCATATTTTGTGGGATGCTTTGGTTCAATCTCTATAGCAAGGTAGTTGGCGATGTCTGCGTACCATTGACGTGCAGCACTAGAGTCAGCGACTAGACAGACATCATAGCAGTTCAACTGTTCTTCGGACAAAACAGGTTCAGGTCGCGACGGGTATCGATCGATACTAGGTGAGTATCGATCGATACCGAAAGTCTGAATCCGTGAAAATTACAGATTTTCGGGATAAAGGTCTTGAAAGATCGTTTCAATAAGGTAAACACCTTCCTCTGGCAGACAATCATCAATAGGGACGAACTCATCGACCTTTAGTCGCGATAAGTGGTCAGCAACGCCATTCTCAACTCCTTTCTTGTCCTTGATCTCGATGTCGAAACCTTGGAGCAAAAGAACCCATCGGCATAGACGAGGCTTGAGGTCCTTGTTCTTCATCAGGTATTTGAGAGCAGCATGGTCTGTGTGAACAATGACCTTGCTCCCAATCAAGTAGGACCGAAATTTCTCAAAAGAGAAGACCACTGCCAGCAACTCCTTCTCAGTGGTGCTGTAGTTTCGCTGAGCATCATCCAACGTCCTGCTGGCATAATAGATAGCATGGAGTTTCTTGTCTTTCCTCTGACCCAACACAGCTCCAACAGCGAAGTCACTGGCATCACACATAACCTCAAAAGGCAAGCTCCAATCAGGTGGTTGGACTACAGGAGCACTCACCAATGCCTTCTTGATTTCCTCGAAAGCTACAAGGCAATCAGATGTGAAGTCAAACTTGACTTCCTTACATAACATGGCTGTGAGTGGGCGTGCAAGCTTGCTGAAATCTTTGATGAACCTCCTGTAGAAACCAGCATGACCAAGGAAGCTTCGTATCTCAGGAACAGATTGTGGTGGTTGCAAGCTCGTCATGACCTGAATCTTGGCTTTGTCGACTTCGATTCCTGCCTTAGAAACCTTGTGCCCAAGAACAATGCCACCTTGTACCATGAAGTGGCATTTCTCCCAGTTAAGAACCAAATGCTTCTCCTCGCATCGCTGAAGCACTTTGCACAAGTTATACAGACAGCCCTTTAATGACGATCCATACACAGAAAAATCATCCATGAAGACCTCCATGAACTCCTCAGTCATATCTGTGAAAATCGACATCATGCAACGCTGAAAGGTCGCTGGAGCATTACATAACCCAAATGGCATTCTTTTGTAGGCGAATGTGCCATAGGGACATGTGAAGGTTGTCTTTCCCTGATCCTCTGGATGTATAGGAATCTGGAAAAAGCCTGAGTACCCATCAAGGAAAAAGTAGTATGGGTGACTCGCTAACCTCTCCAGCATCTGGTCAATGAATGGCAAAGGGAAGTGATCCTTCCTTGTGGCTGCATTCAGTTTCCTGTAGTCAATGCACATCCTGTGACCAGTGATTGTCCTTGTAGGGATCATCTCGTCCTTCTCGTTCTTCACTACAGTTATGCCTCCTTTCTTAGGCACAACGTGAACTGGACTAACCCAAGAACTATCCGAGATGGCATAGATAATCCCTGCTTCCAACAGCTTCATCACTTCCTTCCTGACCACTTCCTTTAGGTTCGGATTCAGCTTCCTCTGACACTCAATCGAAGACTTTGATTCATCCTCCAAGTGAATCTGATGCATGCACAAGTCTGGTGCTATACCTGCAATATCAGCAAGAGAATAGCCAAGAACTTTGCGATACTTGCGCAGCTTGCTCAGCAGTAAAGCAACCTATGTGGTATTCAAAGAAGCATTAACAATAACTGGGTATGTTGAATTAGGACCAAGAAAACTATACCTCAGGTTCGCTGGAAGTGGTTTTAGTTCTACCTTAGGAGCCTTTTCTATACTCCAATCTCCAAGCCCAGCAGCTTGCTTAGAATCATCGACCAACTCTCTTTCTGGCCGTAGGGTATCGATCGATACCCAGGTGGTATCGATCGATACTGGTGATGCAGAATCAAGCATCTTCGAGTATCCAGCAGATTCGTCACATGAACGGACTTCTGAAGTGGCTGAACAGACCAGTGCTCTCTCCAGTGGATCTTCAGGATGCATCTCCAGGAAGTACTCTTCAGCTATGTCACTGAAGGTGTCCACATAGAACGTCTGCCCATCGATGGTTGGACTTTTCATCAATTTTTCCATGTTGAAGGACATCACCAAGTCACCGATGTTGAGAGCAATATGTCCGTTCTTGCAGTCAATCAAGGCTCCAGCAGTTGCAAGGAATGGTCTGCCTAGGATGAGAGGATCCTTAGGCTCAGCATCGTACTTCAGGACAATGAAATCTGTTGGGATCAAGCAATTCCCAATCATGACTGGGATATCTTCAAGTAGTCCCTCAGGAAGTCGCACTGAGCGATCAGCAAGTACCAGCGAAATCCTTGTAGATTGGAAATCTGTCATCCCCATTCGCTTGGCAACTGAGTGTGGCATAAGGTTCACACTTGACCCAATATCGCAGAGAGCTCTCTCAAATCTCTCTGTGTAGATAGTGCAGTCCAAAACAAAGCTCCCTGCGTCTAATAGCTTCTTAGGAATTTTGTTGAGCAGCATCGCACTGCACTCAGCTGTGATCAACATGACACCCTCCTCTATGTTCACGTTGCTAGAGACCATCTTCTTCACATATCTCCTGAAAGCTGGACATGTCTTGATAGCATCAACAAAAGGAAGCTCCACAACCAACTTATCCAGCATGGCCTTGCATCTGGCATCTTCCCATTCCTTCCTTGTCAGCTTAGGAAGTATAGGAAAAGGTGCCTTGGGTGTATACACCCTTTCCTTGACGATCTCGGGCTCCTTCTCTGGTTGTGTCTCAGCATCGATCGATACTTGAGGGGTATTGATCGATACACGGGTTTTAGGATTCACTCGAGTCGATGTTTGGACTGGTATCGATCGACACAGCCCGGTATCGATCGATACATGTGGATTTTCAGAATCCCAATCGTCATCTCCAGCAAGATCGACGAGGTTTCCTGCATTTTGGATGTTCTTCACTCCTGTAAACACCTCTTTTCCACTCCTCAAAGTGATGGCGTTGATATGTGCCCTTGGATTCTCAGTTTTCCCTGGAAGAAAACCTTCCTGCCTCTTTATAGCTGCTGCTGTCTGAGCCACTTCGGTTTCCAACTTCTTATGGGAAAGGTTTATGGCCTCGATCTTCCCATTCAGATCCATGTACAGCGAATCAAACTTTCCATTGAAATCCACATGTAGCTTCTGTTATCCCAGAAGGACTTGTTCCATCATGGATTTCATCTCGTTATCTGTGGATTTGGGAGAAACTGGTTGATACGAAGAGTTCCCATAGTTGCGAGTGAAATCGCTGCTCTGAAGTGGTTTCTGAGTGAATTGCTTCGCTCGAAAACCAGATTGGTTCCCCTCTAACTTGTACCCACCTTGCTGATTGTTGTTGTTGAAGTTCCTGTTGTTGTTATACCCAAATCGCTGACCCTGGAAACCAGAACCACCAACATAGTTAACATCCTCTTCTTCTTCTTCCACATTTGCGACTTCATCAGCAAAGTGCACAGATTTCTTCTGCTTCCCGACCAGGAAATCCAGTTTGGCCTGCATGTCAGCAATCTGCGATCCCTCTGTTCCTCCAGCTTGCTTTTTCCTCTCGAAATCAGCATTCTTGGTGCTATTACTAGACGCCAAGTTCTCTATCAGCACGACCGCATCATCCGGATACCTGGTGAAGAAGTTCCCATTGCTAGCAGAGTCCAATGCCATCTGGTATCTCCAATCAACTCCTCTGTAGAAAGTGCCCAACAGCTGCACCTGAGTGAACCCATGGTGCGGACAGTCTCTCTGATAAGACTTGAAGCGAATCCAGGAAGCTTTGAATGCCTCTGTCGGACCTTGAGCGAACTGAGAAATCTTGTTCCTGAGCTCCTCGGATCTTGAATCATCATAGAAATTAATCAGGAATGCGTTCTTCGTCTCATCCCATGTGGTAAGTGAATCAGGAGCTAGCTGCTTCAGCCAATAAGCAGCATCCCCACCAAGAGAGTACGGGAAGAGTTTACAGAAAAGGAACTCATTGGGCACTCCATTATACTTCATGCTAGTGACCAAGTCCTCGAACCTTTCGATGTGATCCATGGGATGCTCATGAGGTAGGCCATGGAATGGGTTCTGACTTACGAGAGCGTAATATGCAGGCTTCAGCTCGAAGTCATTCCTCTGAAAAGTCGGTATGCGAATCGCAGCTCGATTGGCAAAGAATTGATCAGGCCTGTTGTGCTCGCCAAGTGTTCTAGCTCGATCACCTGCAGCATTCCCAACGTTGGCGCACCCAGCTGGCGCGACAATCTCAACAACAGGAGCAGGGACAATGATGTTTCCAGCTTCATCAAGTCGCTGCCCTCCTTCATTGCACACATGACCCTGTTGGTCTCTCAAGACACCAGCTTCATCAGGTCTTAAAACTACTGGGTTGTTCATCCTTGATGTCTGCTTTGTCTTTCTGTTTGTGCGTTCTAAACGTGCTAGCTTCTCTAACGAAAGATTGACCAGCGGAGTGCTCTTGTTTCTTCTGGTTTCACGATCAGGCATGCACCTGAAACACCAAGATCAAGAATGTTAGTAACCAAAGACACTATGAGTATCGACCAATACTGGATGGTATCGATCGATATCAACAAAGAAATCGCCTCGGTATCGACCGATACTAAGTAGTATCGATCGATACTGACGGGCTTAGTCGAAACTCGACCGCTACAATTTAATGGTGAAATTGAATCCCCGGCAACGGCGCCAAAATTGATATGCTCAATTTAATACCCTAACACTACTAAAGCAGTAGTCGTAATCTAGCTAGGGGTCGAACACAAGGATCCACAGAAATCACTCAATAAATTAAATAGTATCAAGCTAAGCTAAGCAATTCAAGTTTAGCAGAAAACAGGAAGCAGTAAACGAGTTGTATTCAATAGGAAAAAGATAGGTTCAAGGATATTTCTCAGGAAATCAATGAATGCAAAATAAACTAACTAATCAGGGTTCAGGTTAAGCACGGTTCTCGAACTCAAATCACTAAAGTATAATTAACCAACTGTCGTTGCGAAAACTATCTAAATCTAAACTTCAGAATCCCAAATTTCTTTGCAAATCCCTAAGAATAAATCAGCCTTAATTTCAAGTTTGATATGTTCACAAATCAATTAAACCAAATTTCTTTGCGAATAATCAATTTGCTCACCTAAAGTTCTATCAGGTAATTAATCGCACTGTCGTGCCTAATCAATTATCCTAAGATCTAAGTTCTAGGTGATCAATCTAGATTTAGCTTTGAGAACAACCTAAGGTGAAGAACTAATTCAGATTATGAACCCTAAATAACTAATCAACCTAGCGTTCAAAGAAATCCCTAATGAGAATCCCCAAACCTAACAAGAGATCTACTCAGACATGGAGATTAAATTAATAAACATGTTTGAATAAATACTCTATATAAAATCAGAAAGAGAAACAAAGGTTTGAGATCTGATCTCGGACGAAGGGAAATCAGACTTGTATCTCTCACCAAAATCTCTCTTAAACTAAAGCAAAATAAAGCATAGCCTAAACAAGTGGCTGTAAAATCCTATTTATAACATAAATCACGACTTGGGGTCTTCTTGTAATTATCAGAGTCTTCTGGGCACTTTTGCAATTCTCCAAAACTTCATAAAAAGTCGCGGCCCATGATTTCTCGACGGGTGTCGATCGATACCAGGGGGTATTGATCGATGCTTGTCGCTCAGATCGGGCACTTAGTCATCAGACTTCACTTTCGCTCCAGAATGCTCCATAGGACTCCGATATTTCCAATAATACTCCAAGATGTGCTAAGACCTGTAAAAGACTCCAAAATACGATAAAGACTCTATAAAAAGGACGTATATCATGGCCTAAACAGGGTAAAAACCATGATATATCAATAGGTTCAGGGTATTTCTCATTAAATCAGAGAATGCATGTAAACCAATTAGTCAGGGTTCAGGTTATGCACGGTTCTTGAACTCAAATCACTAAGCTATAATTAACCAACTGTCGTTGCGAGAATTATCTAAGTCTAAATCCCATAATCCTAAATCTCTTTGCAAATCCTAAAGATCTAAACCAGCTTTAAAGTTCAGGTTTGATATGTTCACAAAACAACTAAACCAAATCTCTTTGCGGATAGCTATTTTGCTCACCTTAAGTTCTGTCAGATTATCAATTGCACTGTCGTGCCTAATCGATTAACCTAAGATCTAAGTTCCAGATTCGCCAACCTAGAATTAGCTTTGAAAACAACCTATGGTGAAGAACTAATTCAGATTTTGAACCCTAACCAACTAATTAACCTAACATTCAAAGAGATCATTTATTGAGAACCCTAAACCTAACAGGAGATCTAATCAGACATGACCATGGAACAGAAATCATAGATGAATAGAATTGCATAAAAGAAATCAATATGAAAGAATGGTTCAGAGTTGTCTCCCAAAAACCCTGGAACAAATCCCTCTCGAAGTATCAAGAATAAAAACAAAGCTTAGCCCACAAAAGTGGCTGAAAAACCTAATTTATAACATAAAACACGTTTTGGGGTTTCTAGTAATTATTAAAGTCTTCTGGACCAAGGTGAAAACTTCAAACTTGTAAAAAGTCACGTTTCCTTCTTCCTAAAATCGGTATCGGTCTACACCATTAGTGGTATCGATCGATACCAAGCTTGCGTGTCGACTCTTCTACTCGCCAGACTGGACTGTCTTCACGAAAACTAGCATAGCTTTTTATCGCACCGTTGGAATGGCCTCAAACAACTTCCAAATGAAAGCTAATCCATTGATCTATCTTGTATCCAAATTTGAGCCCAATCCATCGGCGGAAAGTTCTTAAACGAATGCCAAACGTCTGACGTCTTTGCATGACTCTGCATTTCCATATGCTCATTTTCACCCAAAACGGCTCATTTTCTCCCAAAGTCACCTAAAATCTGTAAAGACTCGAAAAGACTCCAAAAACACTAGAAAGACTCTATAAATAAGACCTATATCATGGTTAAAAATGGGTAAAAACCATGATATATCAACTCCCCCAAACTTAGCATTTGCTTGCCCTCAAGCAAACAGAAAGCTAAACAAGAGAAAGAGGTTTGAAAAACACGGAGACACACATGTTCTTAAAACACTGCAATAACCCTTTTCTTTAGTGCTCCACATATCAAGTGACCAGTTCCAAATCTAACCACCATGTACTTCTCCGTAGACATTCGTAGCTTCCCCGACTACATACATAATTTCGAAGCATTATCCAATAAAGCCTTCATCGCCAGTTTCATCGCTGTAATCAATGCCTAGAACCTTCTAGACTATCTCCCATACAATATCATGACAAATGAACCACCCAACTTTCACACTTTCCGGTATTGTTTTCTCTCCCCCAGACTTAATTCACTTCATGCTCTTATCTTTTTGAACGCATATACATATCAAGGGTTGAGACGCGAGTAGTGATGGTGTTTGCCACCGAATCTCCGGTTCTTCCCTCTTTATGTATCAAATGTGTAGGCGAATAATGGTATCATAGGAAATTTTTCTAACCTCGCTTCCAACCTTTCTGTGATCATTCCTTCCCAAGTAGAATAATGGGATCGCTGGAAAATTTTCTAACCCTCTACTCAGAAAAAAATCATTTCATCTTTTCATGCTTGTATCTATTAACTTGTAACAAGGGAGAAAAATACCATTACTTTAAACACATGGGTTCCTTTGTCAGATATGAATGAGGAGTCAAGCTCTGTGAACATCAACTACATCGATGAAGTGCAAATTTTGGCTCAGGCTTTAGTGGGTTATGCTGGAAACATGGGTGTTTTCTAGTAACTGGTCAATCTTTGGATTTTTCATTAGTCTGGTCTAGAACTGATTCTGTAACAATGGTCACTTAGAAGCAAGGTCAGAACAATAGATTCAAGAAAAAGATCATCATCTCCAACAAGTTTTGACTGAAAAACGAGTGACTCTAAGAAAAACAAACACACTGTCAGCGACTACCTCCCCCAGACTTAAACAACACTGTCCACAGTGTTATCTAGTCCATAGTCGGTAAAGAAATCATAACAGCAGAGTGAAATCGTGTAAAACAAGATGTTACCGGATTGGGGTAGGAGTGTCGACCGACACATAGCCTGGTATCGATCGATACCAGGCGTAGGTCGACACATGTAACTCTTTTCATCTGATTCACACAAAAACACAAGACACAAAACCAAAAACAAAAAAATAAAAGGACTTATATACAGACTTACCAGTGGGTTGCCGCCCACCAAGTGCCTGTTTTTAGTCATTAGCTTGACTTTGGCTCAGGTGATCAGTCAGGAGAAAATTGAGAACTTCAGAGTTCTGCTCAACATGCTCTCCACAACCTCCTTTCCTTTCTCTTTCAGCTCCGAAGTAAGAATAACTCTAGCCTTAGAGAATGGTTTCGAGGTTCCTTTGCACTTCACCCTCAATCGAATCTCCATCACACTTCTGAGGGATTAAAGTCATATAGGCAGCACCATTTGCTCTTTTGCTCTTCACCTTCTTCTTTGCCTCAGCCATTTTGATGTCTCTCTTCGTGATGATAGAAGGACCATCTAAAACATCTATTACATTTGGCTCATAATAAGGCTCTTCCAAAAGATCAACCATCAACGTCTCTCTTGTAGCAACGGTGATGCAAGAGACATGTTTGGGAGCTCTTCTAGAAGGAATGGCTTTGTAGGAGACCTCTTTGTTAATGTATGAGAATGAGATTCTCTCACTGGGCGTGTCTATAATTGCACCAACTGTAGCCATGAACGGTCTTCCAAGAATCAAAAGTACTTTAGAATTTCGCTCATCTCCACAATCTGAAAATCAGTAGGGACCAAACAATCTCCTACTTTAACAAGCAAATCAGGAATTGTACCATATGGAACTGAGGTGGAAGAGTTCGCGAATGCGAGAGTCATCTGAGCAGATCTAATATCACCAATTTTCAACCTCTCTGCAATTGCCCTTGATATGACATTGACGCTAGACCTTGAATCAACGACAAATTCTTTGAATTCAACTCCAGAGATAGAGCATTGAACTGAAAATTTTCCTGGGTCTTCCCTCTTAGTCAACTGCTTCATTGGTGGTGGTGTGCTTCTTGCCTTGATGAAGAGTGCCTCGATCTCTTCTAGAGTTTCTCTGCAATCTCGGAAGTAACAAAGCAAAGGGCAGTATTCCAAAGCTTCTTCAAAAGACATCGTATGGGGAATCCTCCTTACCATCTTCTCAAAACCGAGCAACTTCTATGCAGTGATGGGATTTATGAGATGTCTAGGTGGTAAAGGATATGGCACCTTAGGCTTGAAAACACGTTCCTCGACAACCTTCGGTTTTTTCACTAGCTCAGTCTGCGAGGGGTGTCGACCGATACCAGATTAGTGTCGATCGATACAAGGTTCATGTGTCGTTTCTTCAGGTCGGTATCGATCGACACCAACAATTGTGTCGGTCGACACAGACGTATCAGGCTCAAAATCACCTTCAACCTCTTCTATCTCCACGAATTTTTCTGCATCCAAACCCTTTTCTACCACTGTAGTGACCTATTTAGCACTCCTTAAGGTGATTGCATTGACGTATTCATTCTGTTAATAAACCATATTTCCCTTGACAGCTGCTGCAGTCTGAGCTACTTGAGTTTCCAGCATCTTCTGATGAGTACTGAGAGTCTCGATTTTTCCATTCAGGTCTATATACATGGCATCCATCTTCCCATTAAAATCCATTGTCATCTTCTGCCGTCCCTCAAGAATCTGTTCCAGCATAGAGTCAACTTTGCTTTCAGGAGTTTTTGTCAGTGGAGATTGGTAGGACGAATTCCCATAGGTTCGAAAACCAGCTGGGTTGACTTCAGATTTGTACCCTCCTTGCTGAGCATTGTTGGTGAAGTTTCGGCTGTTGTTTTGCTGGTATTGATTTCTCTGACCTTGAAAACCATAACCACCAATGTAGTTAACACCTTCCACTTCATCCTCATTGAAGCTCTCAACCTTATCAGCAAAATGAACAGCCTTCATTGTCTTTCCCATCAAGAGATTGTGCACTGAATCCAACTTAGCTTGAACCTTAGCAATATGCGATCCATCCATGCTCCCAGTCTGCTTCCTTCGCTCGAAGTCTGCATTCTTGGTACTATTGCTAGATGCCAAGTTTTCAATAAGCACATAAGCATCGTCAGGATACCTGGTGTTGAAATTCCCATTACTCGCAGCATCTAAGGCCATCTGATACCTCCAATCAATCCCTCTGAAAAAGATACCCAGGAGCTAAACCTTAGTGAACCCGTGATGTGGGCAATCCCTCTGATATGACCTGAATCTGATCCAAGTAGCCTTAAACGCTTCAGTCGCTCCCTGAGAAAACTGGGAGATCTTATTCCTAAGCTCCTTGGATCTTGCATCATCATAGAAGTTGTTCAAGAAGGCATTCTTAGTCTCCTCCCAGGTAGTCAGTGATCCTGGCTGCAACTGCTTAAGCCAATAAGCTGCATCTCCACCAAGAGAGTATGGGAAGAGCTTACAGAAGATGAAATCATTGGACACTCCATTATATTTGATGCTAGTGACCAAATCCTCAAACTTCTCAATGTGATCCATGGGGTGTTCATGAGAAAGACCATGAAAAAGGTGCTGACCCACGAGAGTGAAGTATGCAGGTTTCAGCTCAAAGTCATTCCTCTTAAAAGCAGAAGGGCGAATCGCTGATCGATTGGCATAGAACTGATCAGGCATGTTGTACTGACCAATCGTTCAACCACGATCAACCACATCATTTCCAACATTCACAGCAACTGCAGAGACAATGATGTTTCCATCCCCATCAAGCCGTTGCCCTCTCTCATTGCACAATTGAGCCTCTTGGTCTCTCAAAGCTCCAGCATCATCACGAATCAATACCACTGGATTGTTCATCTCTGCTGGCCTCTTTGATTTCCTGTTTGCGCGTTCCAAGTTTGCTAGCTCCTTGTTGGAAAGATTGACTAGCTGAGTGCTTTTGTTCCTCCTGGTTTCGCGAGTTGGCATACACCTGAAACACACTAGACAAGGCACGTAAGTAAAAAAAAAAACGATGAGTATCGACCGACACTGGGTGGTGTCGATCGATATCAACAAACTTACAACGAGTATCGACCGACACTGACTAGTATCGATCGATACCCGGGCTTAGTCGAAATTCTAGACTAAGATATAATGGCGAATTAAGAATACCCGGCAATGGCGCTAAATTTGATAAGCTCAAATGTAATACCCTAAAGTACTAACAGCTTTGTCGATTGTAGTATTTAGGGGTCGAATCCACAGAGACTCAAGAATCACACAATATATTAAATAGGTTCGAATTAAGCTAAGTAAATCAATAAAACAGGAAGCAATAAAGTAATTAAGAGTTGTAAATTCAATGGAGGAAGATAGGTTCAGGGTATTTCTCAGGAAATTAGAGAATGCAGGTAAACCAATTAGTCAGTGAACTCAAATCACTAAGTTATAATTAACCAACTGTCGTTGCGAGAATTATCTAAGTCTAAATCCCAGAATCCCAAATCTCTTTGCAAATCCTAAAGATCTAAACCAGCTTTAAAGTTCAGGTTTGATATGTTCACAAAACAACTAAACCAAATCTCTTTGCGGATAGCTATTTTGCTCACCCTAAGATAAGTCAGATTATCAATTGCACTGTCGTGCCTAATCGATTAACCTAAGATCTAAGTTCCAGATTCGCCAACCTAGAATTAGCTTTGAAAACAACCTATGGTGAAGAACTAATTCAGATTTTGAACCCTAACCAACTAATTAACCTAACATTCAAAGAGATCATTTATTGAGAACCCTAAACCTAACAGGAGATCTAATCAGACATGACCATGGAACATAAATCATAGATGAATAGAATTGCATAAAAGAAATCAATAAGAAACAAGGGTTCAGAGTTGTCTCCCAAAAACCCTAGAACAAATCTCTCTCAAAGTATCAAGAATATAAATAAAGCTTAGCCCACAAAAGTGGTTGAAAAACCTAATTTATAACCTAAAACACGTTTTGGGGCTTCTAGTAATTATTAAAGTCTTATGGACCAAGGTGCAAACTTCAAACTTGTAAAAATTCACGTTTCCTTCTTCCTGAAGTCGGTATCATTCGACAACATTAGTGGTATCGATCGATACCAAGCTTGCGTGTCGACTCTTCTGCTCGACAGACTGGACTGTCTTCACGAAACCTGGCATAACTTTTGATCGCACCGTTGGAATGGACTCAAACCACTTCCAAATGAAAGCTAATCCATTGATCTGTCTTGTATCCAAATTTGAGCTCATTCCATTTGTGGAAAGTTCTTCAACGAATGCCAAACGTCTGATGTCTCTACATGACTCTGCATTTCCATATGCTCATTTTCACCCAAAACGGCTCATTTTTTCCCAAAGTCACATAAAACCTGTAAATACTCGAAAAGACTCCAAAAACACTAGAAATACTCTATAAATAAGACCTATATCATAGTTAGAAACGGGTAAAAACCATGATATATCACATAAACTATACACTCGACTAGGGATGTTGTCAACAGGGTAAGATTTGTAAACAATAATAAAATGGTGTTGGGTCGACAAGAATATCTTAGGGTATGATCGATTCAATCACGGTCCCTAAGCTCTTAGTAACTGTTTCTAGATTTCAACTCCACGAACTGAACATAATAAACGGCGTAGCCTACTCTTGTATATCCTACGCACCAACAACCTATACACTCGACTAGGGATGTTGTCAACAGGGTTTCAGCCCTGCGTTAGTCCAGTCTTGTGTTAGCCCCTGTGCTAGTACAGCCTTGCGTTAGCCCGGCCTTGCGCAAACCCGGCCCTGCGCTAACCCTGTAAATTGTAAATAACAAAATAAGCCATGAACCCTTCACTAACCCTGTAATAAAATTCTATAAAATTTAAAAACACACTAATAAAAAATGATTTACTTTTTTACCAATGAAAACAAGAAATAACATTTTTGATGGGAAAATGGATTTTGGCGGGAAAACATAATTTTACATTTTTGGCGGGAAAACGGGATTTTAACTTTTTGACGAGAAAATGGGATTTTACTTTTTTTGTCGGAAAAAACGAGATTTTATTTTTTTTGTCGGGAAAACGGAATATACGTTTTGGCAGAAAAACATATTTTACGTTTTTGGCAGGAAATTGTTTTTTTTATATTTTTGGCAGAAAACAACATCGTTTTATTTAATGAGAAGGAAAACAAAACTTGCACAATATCAGGGCCAATTGTTATAACCTTGGGGTTTACTAACCTAACCCTTTATGAGCCCATGAATTTTAAATAAAAAAAACAGGGCCATGGCTTTAATATATTTACAGGGCCAGGGCTAACCCTGAAATTTTGAGCCCTTGTTGGGCCCAAATTCCACACTCAAAGCCCAGCCTGGTTGAACAGATCCAACAAGAAAGGCACATCTCACAGGGAGATCTGGCGGAGCAAACCTACAAGCTGGAAAGAACCGAGCGCGCAGGAAAGGGCGAGGTCGCTAGGAGAAGGAGCTTGCGTCTAACAAAGTCAAACACACTAATTCAAGATCCTAGAGTCAAGCTCAGTATTAAAGAAAAAGATTATGAATTTAATTCTGAGTTTAATGTAAATAATTGAGCTTAGGCAGTTATATTTTGAGCTAGTATAATTTTGAAAGAGGAGCCACATTGTAAGGGATCAGATTCTTGGCTAAAAATAATATATACAACTTCTCTCTCTAATCTTCTAAGCGATATTCAAAAACATACAACCTGAAAATCTAAGAGTCGAGGTTGTGAGATTCTGCTCTCACAGCCCTTCACAACATCCCTACACTCGACCAATAGCTTTCGTCTTTGGCCGCGCGGGAGATCGTCCTGTTCGCACTGGTTATTCTTAGTTCACGGCACTCCGTAAATATACTATCGAAATCGTACGACGCGCACGCTCTTATGGATAAACGATCCAGGTGTTTTTAGATCCAACACTTTTGGTGGGTACTTAATGATGCACTCGGATTCGTCTCCGAAACTTCAAGTTTTAAATTTGTAAACCTAAAAGTTCTGCAAGTGCACAGACGTGCGTTGTAGTACTTAAGGTATCGATCCACAGGGAGGGAATGCTGTTCTGCGAGATTTTAGAAAAAAAAGTTAGTAAAGAAGTCTAAAACGATAATAAGGTTTATGGTTTTGTCACATAACGAGTGCTGGAATTTAAACTAATCTAAGCGAGTAAATTAAGAAAGCAAGTAAGCAAGGTGAGTAGGTAAAAACGAGGTTGTAAACTAATAAGCGAGTAAGCAAAATAAGATTGTAAACTAAACGAGAAAATAAGAAGGCAAGCAAGTAAATGAGAAAGCAAGTAAATAAATTAAACGAATAAACAAATCTAAAACGTAAACAATTAAACTAAGCGTTGGGCAATCGGAAACTCTCTAGGGATCATGGCCGAAAATCATAAGAATTTTGCTAGGGTTTTTAAAGCGACTTTTGTCGTCTTTGGATTCTTGAACTTGAAACACAGACACTATGTATAGTCTACTTTCGTACACCCTACACACCTACAACTTTAGTACTCGACCGGTAGCTTTCGTCTCCGGCCGCGCAAAAAGTTAGTGATTATACTCAAAAATCGTTAACGCTCACAACCCCTCCACAAGTATACTTTCAAAATCTTGTGACGGTTTTGCTTGTCTACCCTAGGTCAAACATATGGATCCAGTACTTTCGTAGCTCTAAAAATATTTAAGATCAGTTGCAAGGAAGCTAATCAAGCAAACATGCATTACGAATAAGGATAGAACGAAGAATCATAATAGATATCCTACACTAAAACCTAATGAGAAATCGATCCATGAGAGCTCATTGAGAACCCTTTACCCAATGGAAAAACTACTCAGTCACGACCTCGAGTTTATGAATTGCATAATCAATAGATAAGAAATTAAACAAAAGGGTTCAAGGAAAATTCATATATCCCTAAACAAAGAACGAAGAACAAAAGTTTGGTGCAAAAAGTAATCTAAAAGTGACACAAAAGGGGGCTACGAAATTGTGTCTGTAAAACAAGTATTTATAGGTATTCAACTGTTGCTTTGGTCGTGCTTAGGGTTTCTTTGAAGAGAAAACGAAGTGGGCTTGAAGATGGGTTTCGAAGAGCTGTTTTTGGGCCGAAACTGGTTCACCGCGTGTGCGTGGCTTGGACCCGCGGCCAAAGGGTGTTTAGCCCCTGCTGGAGAGCCTAGACCCGCGGCCAGGAGTGTATTTGCCGCGGCCAGGAGCCTTGGACCCGCAGTGATTAGCCTATGAGGTTGAAACTTCAATTCTTCTCTTGTTTTTTTCGCGAGACTGTAGAACATGCCTTCAGTCTATTGGATATATCTTGAGATCTAATCGTTGTATTGTCTTGAAACAAACTGGGTATGAAAGGTGGTTCTCCCTTATATCGTATATCCAAATTTGGGCGTGATCGGACGGTGAGAAGGTCTGTATTGTATGTCAAACGTATGACAGTACGAAATTGTCCAAAATCTGATTTTCTCCAATTTGCGTCGTTTTGCCTAAGGAACTTGAAAAGAGTCTTGAAACTACAAATATGAAAAAACTACGATAAAAAATGTAAAATCAAGTGAAACACTTATTAAAGTGTTCTAAAATAAATGGTAAAACGAGTAAAAATACGGTGTTATCACACCCCAGACTTAAACCTTGTTTGTCCTCAAACAAGACAAAACTTAAGCTTGGAAATGATCAAACAAAAACATAGGGAACTAGCAATCTTGGAGACCGTCCTTTTAAACCATAACCATCGATCTACTTCAAACGCAACCTAGCCTAGAAAATTCTCACCAAAAGTTTCCGTAACACTAGTCCACAATATCCGTCATACGAAATATAAACTTTCAAAATCCAAAAACCAGGTCAATAAGCTCTCTAAATTCATTAAGTGCAAACGTGAACTTCTCAATAAAATGATTAAACCAAGATAATCGAGGCTGAGGTTGAAAGTATTTCGGGTTACTGATAAACCGTGTTTTTACCGGTTTCTAACCTTTATTTTTGTGTCTATATCGAGTCAAAGTTTGTTTTTAGAGTCTTTTATTCCTTTATCGAGTCTTTTCAGGTGTTAGGTGACTTGGGGAGAAAATGAGCCATTTTGGGTGAAAATGAGCATATGGAGATGCAAGATCTTGCAGAGACGTCAGAAGTTTGACATTCGTTGAAGGACTTACCACCGATGGATCGAGCTCAAATTTGGATACAAGATAGATCAGTGGATTAGATTTCATTTATAAGTGGTTTGAGGTCATTCCAACGGTGCGATCAAAAGTTATGTGAGTTTTCGTAAAGACGGTCCAGTTTGGCGAGCAGAAGAAGTAAGTGAAGATGGAAGCCAGGATCGATCGATCCACCTTTTGGATCGATCGATCCAACCTTGCGAACACTTTCCAGATCGATCGATCCCCCCCCCCCCTTTGGATCGATCGATCCACTTTTCTGACAAAAAAGGCAGGTTTTAACTTCCTATTTTGCCTTAGAATCATCCCAACTCGACCCAATTCGACCCAAGACCTATTTATAATTATTTTAAGCCACTTTCTAAGGCTAAGCATTATTTTTCTACAGACTTTTACATATCTTTCTTTGGGGAGACGAATCACTGACTCTACACGCTTTAGAATAGATTTTTGAACCCTAATTTATTATTTCTATTGGATTATGATTTCTTCTTCATCTCTTTGTGGTTTCTCTGATTCTATGTCTGAGTAATATCATAGTTAGGTTTTAGGGTTTCAAGGGAATTTCATGAATCGTTGACTCAGATTGGTTATAATAGGGATCTATCTTCTAGTTCTTCATCTATTGTTGTTATTAGTGCTGAAACTTGATTACCTACCTAGTTTCTGATCTTAGGTTGTTTAACGCATCAAAAGTGTTTATTTAAAAGCCTGAAAGAACATAGATAAGCAAAACGTCCTTAACCAACGAAAGCTGATGTTAACGCGTTTTGTGAACATATCAAACTAGATCTTAAAGCATGTTTAGTTTCCTGAATTCAAACGACAGTTTAGAATCTTAAGTTATTAGGCATAGTAATTAATATTACGACAGTAGGTTGATTATAAGACAGTGATTTGAGTTCTAGAACGTGCTTAAAGATTTCCCTGTTTAATTCTCTGGTTTGTGATTCTTGATTTCCTGCGAACTACCCAAAGACCTAGCGTTTCCCTCCATCAAACTTACATCGTTTTATCTGCATTCTTAGATTTTAGAAGTTACAAACCATAAACAATTGCATTCGTCTTAGATTTACTTTCATCATGCATTCTCGTCGTGTTTCACTTGATCTATGTGGATTCTATGTGGATTCGATCCTAAAGTACTACATCGATATACCGTTAGATTGCGGTAGTGTGCACTTAGGTTATTAATTGACTTGGTGAAAACACCTGAATCAATTTAGCGCCGTTGTCAGGGATCAATTGCGTTACCTACGAGTCTTGGACGAAAGTTAGACTAAGAGTTACTTTTTGTCGTCACTAACTAGTTTTATTTTTGCTCTCTCTCGCGTGTTTCAGGTGTATGACCAGAAGCGAAGGTTCTGGAAATCTGCTTGAGGTGAACAACGAATAGTTAGCACGAATAGAACGAGAAAACAACAGGAGAAGGAGAGACATGGCTAACCGTGACCTCCAAAATCCACTTGTTGATGACAACGATCAGAACGAGTATAATGAGGAAGGGAATCCCATAACATCTTCATGCTCGTGATGATGTCGTTGATCCAGCTGCGGCTGCAGCTTTGCTTGGACGAGTGCAACCTCAAAATGCTGCATTCCTGCATGCACCAGTCCAAAGGAATGGTAGACAGCATCCACGCCAAGCCATTGGTGCTGTCAATACTCCTCATACTTTCTATCAAAACAGGGCTGCTATTCGCCCACCGCCTATTCAGAGGCAAGACTTTGAGATCAAGTCTCATATCATCTCTCTTGTTCAGTAGCATATGTTCTATGGGAAAGCTTCAGAAAATCACATGGATCATATAGAGACATTCGAGGAGATTTGCAGCACGACAAGCTCGAATGGAGTCCATGCAGACTTCTTGAAGTGCAAGCTCTTTTCTTGGTCTTTGAGCGATAGAGCACTGAGGTGGCTCAAGTCCTTAGCTCATGATTCGTTGATCTCTAGGGAATCCACCATATCAACCTTCCTTGATCAATTCTACACCAAGTCCAAAACAACCTTACTCAGGATGAAGATCACTCAGTTTCAGCAGAATGTGGGTGAGCCATTCAATGAAGCTTGGGAAAGATTGAGAGAATACCTCAGAGAGTGTCCTCATCATGGCTACTCAGATGAGCATGTGCTAAATATCTTCTATGATGGAGTCGACTAGGATTTTAAGAATTCTCTAAATGCAGCTAGCAATGGTGAGTTCATGACAAGGATTAAGGAGGAAGCTTACACCTTGATTGAGAACCTAGCTGCAAGTTCTAGTCATCGTAGTCTTGAGTATGATAGGACGAGGCGCGTCAACATCATTGAGTCCAGGAAGATAGACGAGTTGACAGCCAAGTTAAACAACTTGACTACCTTTCTTCAAAGCCACCCCAAGGGCGTGGACTCCTGTGAAGGCAATGGGGATGGCATGTTCTATCATGAAGTTGCTGTTGGTGAACTATAAAATCGGGAAGAGGTGAATTACGTGCAAAATCAGGGACTGCACAGTTTTCAGCCGAATTCGTATGTGCAAAATCAGGGACTGCACCGTTTTCAGCTGAATTCGTCTGTGCAAAATCAGGGCGTTAGCATATTTTCTAAGGGATTTCAGCATACAGGCATGCAAATCAGGGACTGAAGCCATTTGTGCATAATTTTCAGGGACAACCATTCGTGCAAAATCAGTGTTAGAACAGATTTCAGAATCAGAATGGTTTTATCCTAGCTACCCAGGAGTCTAAACTTGAGATGATGATGAAGCAAGTCATGATTAATCAGCAGACGACTGCAGAGGAGATCCATGTCAAGGTCGATGGGATGTATCGTGATCTGAACAACAAGATTGAGAGCATCGATAGCAAGTATGAGTCCATCGCCACTCACGTGAAGAAGCTCGACACACATGTAGCACATATTGCATATGCTATTAGGATACAGCCAGGAAACCTTCCTAGTAAACCAGAGACAAATCCCAGAGAGCATTGCAACACGGTAATGGTTGATGATGAGATGGAGACTGCACCTAAGTTGATGGATGAGCAGGAAGCACATGATGTTGTAGCAGAGGAGAAGCACGCTCCCGTCACCTGATACAGGACTTTTTAGTCTCTTAAGGTATCAATACCCTCTTATCGATGTAGTATAAGAGGTTATCAATCCATAATTGGGAATAGGCTTAATCACTAAGGATGCAAGGAATCTATGTAATTTAAACTAAACAAGTGTGATTTGGGATTAAGTATCCAAATTAAGCAACTACAATAACTAAGTAAGAAGTGATTCAAATAATAAAAGCGGAACAAGAGACGAGGTTATTGATGTAGGGTGATCCAAGCTCAATTAGTGGTGTTCAATTACTCATGAAGCTAATCCCTAGGCAATAGATCTCTAATCTAGATTAGTTCTCTTTCAAGCAACTAATCTCTATGCTAATTATCAAACTCATTAGCAAATCATCATTTGTGGATTATCAATTAGCAAGCATTAAGAATTATAACAAGATCAACCAAAGAAATGCCCTAAACAACTAATGTCTTAGGTTAGGAACATAAATCTCTTGTCTAGTTTGGTCTTGGCATTTCATCAAACACTTGGTGTTCATGAAATGCCCAATGATCTAGACCCACTCTTTCAAGCTAGATCTAGCATTAGGGACTCTAGACAAGAAGGAATATAAGATTATCTAATCCTAAACACCACTAATCAAACCTTAGATCCCCCTAATCAACCTCATCCCAAGATCCTAAAGACTACTCACTAATCATCATGGGTCTAACAAATCCTAGGAAAGAAGTGTTAAAGCTCATGATCAAGATGATTGAATGATTAGAAAGTAGAAGAAAGATGGATCAAATCAAGAAAACAATACTCAAATTAAAAGGATCAATCTCTTACAAATCACTCTTAGAGAGGGTTTTTGCTAGAAAAAGACTTAGCCCTCTAAAATTAGGTTTTTGGGCTTAAATACTAAACAGTAACGAACCGGGTCGACCCGGAACAAACCGGGTACCGACCCGGTTAAAATGGGTAAAAAGTGCTGGGTATCGATCGATACCCTCGGTATCGATCGATACCTTTTGTATCGAGCTTGTTCTTCAGGGGATACCGAGGTCACTCCTCGGTATCATAGCTCCGTATTAAGGGCCGATTCCCCCGGGACTCTCCTGTGGCAATGCCGAGCTGTGGTACCGAGCAGGAGGATCGGTGTGATCTCCTGAAGCTTTTGGTATCGATCGATACCGAGGGGTATCGATCGATACTGGGTGTTTTTGGCTTTGGTCTTCGGTCGATACCGATGACACACCTCGGTACCGTTGCTCGGTGTTAAGGGCTTTTTCCCCCGGGATTCCTCCTGTGGCAATGCCGAGCTGTGGTACCGAGCAGGAGCATCGGTACTGCCACTAGGTGTCGATCGATACCCTCGGTATCGATCGATGCTCAGCGTGATCTCTGTCTCCTTTCCTCGGGTGACGAATCTCCTCGTTTAACACCTGAAAATGACTCCAAAACATGCAAGACACTCTAGGACATAGTATGAGAACCCTAAAACTCTATATGAGACAAAACAAGCATGATATGCAATGAAGATCTAAGTAAATGATCTTAAACCTATATGAAATGCGTTCTAAATACATGTAAAATATGCACATATCAATTCCCCCAAACTTAAATCTTTGCTTGTCCTCAAGCAAACAATATTAAGAATGAGAGATGCAATGCAATGCAAGTGGAGCTCGAACCTATAAGAAGCATAAGAAACAATCGCACTCAACGTCCAAGTTACTAGTTCTAGGATGTACCAAAGTTGTCTACTCAAAAGAAACTAGCCATTTCCTTCACAACATGCAACAAAGCCAAACCTCAACCTAGACAAACTCTATTATCCTCTAGCCTCTTAACATTCATTAATGATTGTATCCGTGAATTGTGCTTATGCAAAATCAAATGAGACCGCTTGGCTAAAGGACCGGTTATGAGATGAAAGTGATCTCATCAATATGCATGGGTGATCAAACACAAGGATCTCTCAATGAACGAGCAAACTTCGACAAAATGCTAAAGGTAAAGAGCAATCTATGCATACAAGGAAAAACTCTCGTCTACCCGAATGCCTAGAATGTTACTAACCTTAGCCCAATCTACCCCTTTTTGCTTGTTCCCGAATCCTATTCTACCCTTTTCCTACAAGGCACTTTGCCTTGGATACCCAAACACACTTCTTTGCTCGCATTTTCACCTTCTCTTCTCATGGGGGCTTTCTTCTTCACCTTGGTTGTGGTTGGATGCTTCTTTTCCCTTTATTTAGCTCTTTCTTTCTCTTCTTTTCGGTTCATGCCTCTTCTCATCTTTTGATGCCTTGGCTTTATGGCCTTCTTTTCTTCTTTGTCTTTTGAGGCTTCTCTTTGTCACATAGAGCTTTGCTTTTAATCATCTTTGCACCAACTAACCATCACATTGCACACCCCTCTTCATCGTCCTTTCTTTCTTCTTTCACCCCACCATATACACCAAATCAAACCATTCCCTAAAACATTTCTAACCGTTTCCCATGTTACAAATAAGAACCGCCCGCCTAGTCTAGCCTAGTCCTAGTTTAGCTCCTTGATGTTGGAACTAAATCTACACAAGATTGCTTCCTTGTCGCCCTTATTCCTAACACGTTTTGTCAAGTTTACTCCAAATAAGGCCTCACAAGCACACACAAAAGATTTGGGGCTAGAAAGAAAGTTATTGGCAAGGTGGGGAAACCAATCCAAAAATGGGATTTGGCTACTTAGGCAAGCAAGAGTGGTGAAAAAGGAAGAAAGAATGCCTAAGTATGTATAAGTGATCCGCGGTTTTATTTAAATCTACACACGCACAATAATTACATATTCAATTTAGATTATCACTTAGATGAGGCTAGGTTCAATTCAAGCTTGCTTCAATCAAAGAAAGGCAATGATGCATGCGTCTTAACAAATGGTTCGTCCTTGATTTCGGATTCAACTTCAATGCATCAAACAACTAATAACTCGGGCGTTGAATCAATTGCTAATTAAGCTACTTTCAAGGTTGTCATTACTCCATGCTTATGCAAATGCAAGCTAAAATGTAGACTAGACACAACCTACAAGTGAATATGCAATCCTAAATGTTCCAAAAATTCAAAATTTATTGAAAATGCATGATATGCATGAGACTCAAGATGCAAAAAGGCAAAATAAGAACATCAAAAACGATGTTAGATAACACACAAACCCTCCCCCAAACTTAAATTACACAGTCCCTTGTGTAATAGAAGCTTAAGAGAGAGCTAAACAATGCATGAAAGAAAGAAAGAAGATGTGATTCTAAATGCTATGTACAAAGGTTTTGGAGTTACCTTGGAAAATGATGGAGGAGACTAGAGGTATCAAGGGACGCCATATTCCATCACCTCATCCTAAGCACTTTAGTCCATAAGTTCATGCCCATGTGGCCTTTGAAAACCTACTCGCACTTAAGGAAACCCATCAAAAGGAACTAACAACGAAAGAAAAGCACAAAAGGAAATATGTACAAGGATAAGCTTGGGGTATCTCCCAAGAGTACTTTGTTTAACGTCACTAAGTTCGACGTTTGTTACCCTTTTAGGCGGGTAGCGGAGGAGTGCAAGAACTCCTTGGCGGATCGGTAAGCTCGAGTTTGAGAACTTTATCCATTAAGCCTTGGAGACCGGTTTGATTTGGCTCCATAACCTCCGGTGTGAGGGTTGCTATGGCCTTGGCAAAAGGCTTGGGGCGCCCTCTACATTTGACCTTGTACTCAATCATCCCTTCTTCATGTTTCCATGGGATGAGAGTCACGGTCGAAGGTTGGTCTAGCAAGGGTCCGATCCCCTTGAGCATACTCGGTTTCTCCTTTTCGGACCTAGGCTTTGTCCTCTTCTCACCAACCTTAGCACTTTCCCCCTCACTCTCCGTTGTGGTGTGAAAGAGGGAATACAAGCAACTTCCATCTAGAGCTAGGGCTTCTTCAACCCTTTCAATGATCACCGTCTCACATACGCCCACATACTCAACCTTCCGGGCTTGGGCTTCATTGTCTCCACAAATAATAGTCCCACAAATAGCGGTGGGAGAAGGCATCATTGTGTAGAACTTCTTGTCATCCACGTTCTTAAGAACAACCCTCTTGTTTATGAAGTCCAAGCTTGCACCGGTTGTGTTGAGGAATGGAGTCCCGAGGAGTAGAGGGAGTGTTATGTTTGGTGCCATCTCCATCACAACGAAGTCCGTTGGTACAAGACATTTCCCAATTATGAGAGGAAAGTCTTCAACCAAGCCAAGAGGTTTCTTCGTAGAGGAGTCTCCAAAAGTGATGGTGGAGGGGTAATCGTTCAACTTATCTATCCCAAGACTTTTGGCCATCTCCCAAGTCATGACATTAACGGTTGAGCCCGAGTCACACAAAGCATCATCAACTTCCAAGGGTCCAAGTTTGCAAGATATTGAGAATTTCCCGGGGTTTCCAAGCTTTGGGAGAGTCTTAGGCTCGATCCTTGTTGTGCTTGGAGGCGCTTTCTCTTGTGCCTTGTTGAGGAAACGACCGGGATATGGAAGTGGAGGCTCATATGGAGGTGGAGGCTTATATGGAGGTGGAGTCTCTTTCTTTGACTCAACAAGTATCCCCACGTTTTTCACTTTAACCAAGTCCTTGATGGACTTCTCAACCTTGTTACTCTTTTCTCCAACCAACATCATATCACTTTCACTCCCAAGGGTCACCTCCCCACCTTGTTCCTCAATGTCCTCGTTGAGGCTAGAAACTAACCCGAGGAACTCCTCAATTATGTGATCTTGCTCCTTAATGGTGGAAAAGGTGTTGCAAGAATCTTTAGAGGTTTGTATTGCTTTCCCATTGGAAGAGTTTTGAGGATGTTGTGAAGAGGGGGCTGCACTCCGTTGCTCTATTGAATTCACCCTTGAGCTCAATGCCTCCAACTTGTTATTAAGATCGTTGTGAGAGGAAATGACCTTGTTAGTGGTTTCCGCTTGGCCCTTGATTAGTTGTTGGAACATGGAGGTGAAGTCAAGCTCTTGCGGTTTAGATGTAGGTGCTTGACCTTGGGGTGCAAACCCTTGTTGTTGACCTTGAAAACCGGGTGGAGGTTTGGGTTGAAAGCTACTTTGGTTTCCTTGGAATTGGTTCCTTGGAACATACCCTTGTTGGTTGAAGTTAGAAGGTTGACCTTGAGATTGGAATTGTTGTTGTGGAACTCCTTGAGCTTGAGTAGATTGTTGAGGGTAGAGTTGGTCTTGTGGATTCCTATAGGTTTGATTGAACCCTTGTCTTTGGAAGTTACCTTGGTTACCCACGTAGTTCACTTCCTCTTGTGTTTCCACGGCCTCCTCTTGATAGCAAGCTTGATTGTTCTCATAGTCACCAATGAAATGGACCGCCTTTTGAGACTCCTTTTGAGAGGCAAGAAGCTTGTCTATCATAGTGGCTTGCTTATCCAACTTCTCATTCAAGGCTTTCATGTCCTTGGCTCTCTTGTTCTCATCAAAGTCACTTGTGGTCCTTGTGGCACGGTCATAATCGTCGCCATAGTTGCCATCACTTTGAGCCAAGTTCTCTACCAACTCCATTGCATCCTCCACGTCCTTAGCTAGGAAATTACCATTCGATGCCGTATCGAGTAGCATTCGAATCTTAGGTAAAGCGCCTCGGTAGAGAGTACTAAGAAGTGAGGCGTCGGAGAAGCCATGATGTGGGCATTGAGAAGTGTAGCCTCTAAATCTCTCCCAAGCCTCGTTGAAAGACTCAATAGACCGTTGTGTGAAGCTTGAAATCTCATTGCGAAGTTTAGCGGTTCTAGCCGGTGAGAAGAATTTGGCTAGAAAGGCCCTTTTGCAATCATCCCAAGAAGTAATAGAACCTTGAGGCAAGCTTTTCTCCCATTGGTGAGCCTTGTCACCCAAAGAGAACGGGAAGAGACGAAGCTTGAAACCATCCTCGGATACTCCGTTAATCTTGGTGAGACCACATATCCGGTCAAATTGGTCAATGTGATCTAGAGGGTCCTCCATTGACAACCCATGGAACTTGTTAGCTTGAACCATGTTGATTAGCCCGGGTTTGACCTCAAAGTTGTTGTTTTCAACCGGAGGAGCTTGAATGCCTTGGCGGTTTTGGTGAGCATTAGCGGCATCACCTTCTCCCACAACGTTTCTAGCTCTTGGTGGATGGTTGGGACCTCTTGGCCGGGCGGGTGGAAGAGGGTGGTTTCCATTACCACCTTGTGCGGGATGGTTTCCATTGCCACCTTGGTTGTTGCCGTGTCCTTCTCCATTCCCACCGTTCCGTTGGTGGGGAATGGCTTCATTGATGTTCCCAAGTGGAACGTTCTCATAGTGTTCCATGTTGGTCTCAACTACTTGTTGCCTTAAACTTTCGTTCCTTCTTCCAAACCGTCTTTGTAATCGGTGTATGTCGTCCCGAGGTCCAACTAGATTGTCAATGCCGTGAGATCGTGTATGCATGCACCTATAGGTTTAGAGAGAGCAATGGAAAGCAAACAAGATTAGTAACTTAGTAGCAAATAAAGCTTAATCTCACAAAGAGCCTAAACCTTAATGTTAAAACAAATCCCAATATGGCAACGGCGCCAAATTGATACAAGACTTTTTAGTCTCTTAAGGTATCAATACCCTCTTATCGATGTAGTATAAGAGGTTATCAATCCATAATTGGGAATAGGCTTAATCACTAAGGATGCAAGGAATCTATGTAATTTAAACTAAACAAGTGTGATTTGGGATTAAGTATCCAAATTAAGCAACTACAATAACTAAGTAAGAAGTGATTCAAATAATAAAAGCGGAACAAGAGACGAGGTTATTGATATAGGGTGATCCAAGCTCAATTAGTGGTGTTCAATTACTCATGAAGCTAATCCCTAGGCAATAGATCTCTAATCTAGATTAGTTCTCTTTCAAGCAACTAATCTCTATGCTAATTATCAAACCCATTAGCAAATCATCATTTGTGGATTATCAATTAGCAAGCATTAAGAATTATAACAAGATCAACCAAAGAAATGCCCTAAACAACTAATGTCTTAGGTTAGGAACATAAATCTCTTGTCTAGTTTGGTCTTGGCATTTCATCAAACACTTGGTGTTCATGAAATGCCCAATGATCTAGACCCACTCTTTCAAGCTAGATCTAGCATTAGGGACTCTAGACAAGAAGGAATATAAGATTATCTAATCCTAAACACCACTAATCAAACCTTAGATCCCCCTAATCAACCTCATCCCAAGATCCTAAAGACTACTCACTAATCATCATGGGTCTAACAAATCCTAGGAAAGAAGTGTTAAAGCTCATGATCAAGATGATTGAATGATTAGAAAGTAGAAGAAAGATGGATCAAATCAAGAAAACAATACTCAAATTAAAAGGATCAATCTCTTACAAATCACTCTTAGAGAGGGTTTTTGCTAGAAAAAGACTTAGCCCTCTAAAATTAGGTTTTTGGGCTTAAATACTAAACAGTAACGAACCGGGTCGACCCGGAACAAACCGGGGATCGACCCGGTTAAAGTGGGTAAAAAGTGTTTGGTATCGATCGATACCCTCGGTATCGATCGATACCTATGGTATCGGTCGTGTTCTTCAAGGGATACCGAGGTCACTCCTCGGTACCGTTGCTCCGTATTAGGTGCCGATTCCTCCGGACCTTCCTGGACCAACATCGAGCCGTGACACCGAGCAGGAACATCGGTGTGATCTCTGAAGCTTTTGGTATCGATCGATACCGAGGGGTATCGATCGATACTTGGTGTTTTTGGCTTTGGTCTTCGGTCGATACCGATGACACACCTCGGTACCGTTGCTCGGTGTTAAGGGCTTTTTCCCCCGGGATTCCTCCTGTGGCAATGCCGAGCTGTGGTACCGAGCAGGAGCATCGGTACTGCCACTAGGTGTCGATCGATACCCTCGGTATCGATCGATGCTCAGCGTGATCTCTGTCTCCTTTCCTCGGGTGACGAATCTCCTCGTTTAACACCTGAAAATGACTCCAAAACATGCAAGACACTCTAGGACATAGTATGAGAACCCTAAAACTCTATATGAGACAAAACAAGCATGATATGCAATGAAGATCTAAGTAAATGATCTTAAACCTATATGAAATGCGTTCTAAATACATGTAAAATATGCACATATCATCACCCCACAACCATATATACCCAAGATCCCGTATCCTATGCCCCCTAGACACCTCAGGAACCCCATTAGTACAGAGAAGCTGAGTAGTTTTGACAGGATGGTGAGAAAGATCCCCCATGATATCTCATTTGAAGAGGCCTTAGAAGACCGACCTTTGCTTGATCCATTCAAGTATTGCAGAGAAACTCTAGAAGAGATTAAGGCACTCTTCATCAAGGCAAGGAGCACACCAGCACCAATGAAGCAGTTGTCTAAGATTGTAGACCCTGGGAAGTTTTCAGTTCCATGCTCTATCTCTGGAGTTGAATTTAAAGAATATCTTGTTGATTCTGTATCTAGCGTGAATCTCATGTCGAAGGCTATTGCAGAGAGGTTGGGAATTGCTGATATAAGACCTCCTAATGCGACTCTTGCATTTGCGAACTCTTCCACCACTACTCCATATGGTACGATCCCTTATTTGCTTGTTAAAGTAGGAGATTGTCTAGTTCCTACTGATTTTCAGGTTGTGGAGATGAGTGAAGGTTCTAATATGCCTTTGATCCTTGGAAGACCATTCATGGCCACAGTGGGTGCAGTTCTAGACATGCATAATAAGAGACTTTCATTCTCTAACATTGACAAAAACGTCTTCTACAAAGCCATACCCACTAGAAGAGCTCCCAAACACGTCTCTTGCATCACTATTATCATAGGAGAAACGCTGGTGGTTGATCCTTGGAAAGAGCTTTATGATGAGAATGAAGTCAAAGATAATCCTCCTATCATCAGCATGGGAAACATGAAAAAGGCAAAGGCAAATGGGAAGGTGAAGAGCAAAAGAGTCAAGGGAGATGCCTATATGACTTTGATCCCTCATATATGTGATGGAGATTCGATTGAGTATGAGGTGCGTCCCTTGACTCTCTTACCGCTGAAGTAGTGTATGCTTTTGTCTGGTTGAGGCTCATACCCGGTTGTGAACATCCTTAGAGGGAATTCACGTTCTGCCATTATGTCTAAAATCTGCATCAACCACAACCAGACTCCATTAGCAGTCTGAAAACTTAAAGTCAGACGTCATATGCAGTCTGACTACTCAAATTCAGACTCTATTTGCAGTCTGACGAAATATAGTCAGACTCTATTTGTAGTCTGTCGCAATCGGACGAATCCCAAAAATCCACAGAACACAATACAACTCAAACCCAAAGATCTAAACATTATTGCTCAATTTGAATCTTTTACCCTCTATGGAAGACTTGAAGGAGCGGTGACAACGGCGAGAAGAGAGAAACCAGATCTAGAAATAAAAAAATACAAGAGTTCAGCGCTGAGTTCTAGAAATCAGTATCGAGAAGGTGACGATTTGCGGCGAAGAGAGGAGTAGAAAAATCTTACCGTCGAAGGCACATGAGACGATGTAAGCGTCGAATTCCGGCAGCGACAACGAAGATGTCGGTTCAGTTTCTCCGAGAGAGAATCGGTGTTTTTTTTTTTTGTTTTTTTCTTCCGTAACTGTAAAAATGAGGGGATAAAAAAAACCTTTTATATGTGTCCTAAGCAACGGTTTTACCACATAAAAATACCGCTTTCGCAATCTGATGTTAGACTTCTTAACGCTGTCTGATATCAGACTCTTTTAGCAGTCTGATAGTGATGAGATAATTGTGCGAGAAGTCTGGAAATTTTGGGCGGCAAAATTCCCGCCTTTTTCCGCGGTTTTTTCTAATATTTTTAATTGCCTCTTATAAGTATTTTTCAAATACTTCTACTGCCAGACTCGTTTTGCAGTCTGAAATTGTGATATTTTCAGGATCAGACTTGTGAAAGTTTTCAAAAGTTTAAGTTTTTCAGACTTCGAAAGAAGTCTAATAAATTCAGACTTCATAAACAGTCTGACATAGTAAAGAGGACACACGTAAATTAAACCGACTTCATAATCAAATATCTCGTTCCATGGAAAAAATACAAATTTTGGTTATAAATTGTCACATATTACAAGAAACCAAAACAAATAAACATGATCAGGACGATAATAATAGCACCAGCGAACGTCATACTCTTCAATTCGACGCCACGCATTATCTGGCCACATGGCTTCTCCGTCAACCGCTCCTTCAATTGAGCTATCTTTGCCTTCGTTACCTTGACGTCATCGAGCAACGTGGACAAATACTTGTCGCTTTGAGCATTAGAAACGAACATACCATCAATTAGTTGACCATGTTGGTCAACATACAGCTTTACATCGTTAAACTCCTCAGTCATAGCCTCATCTCACCACTTCATTATATGGTAACCACCATCCTACACAGCCACATTTATACAATCATATTAAGATCCCAAATTATAATAAGCAGAAAAAAACAAACGAACCACATGACATATAGAGGCCATTACATCATAGTTACGACATCCGAAGAATCTTCTTCCCGGATTATCGGCAGTAGTGGATGTTTGCATGACGGGCTCCAGACTGCAGAAGCATTTCTTGGGGAATCTGTAGGATGATCTGGATCGACGTCGACCTGTTGAACATGAACTACTCGACGTTGGAAGGTGACTGAATCGCCCCATCCTGTGTACCAGAAAACATTCGCAAAAATTAAAACAAGTCTAAAGCCAGACTTCTAATAAAGTCTAATTTAAAATCAAGTCGAAATTCAGACTTCTAAAAGAGTCTAATACGGAAAATTCTAATTTCAGATTTCTAATAGAGTCTAATTAAATAAAATTATAATTTCAGACTTCTAATCAAGTCTAATTCAGATCAGTTCAAGTATCAGACTTCGTATCGAGTCTAATTCACTTTCAGACTTCTAATATAGTAATTTTCAAGTAGATCTAAAATGGAATTAATTAGATCTAGGCATATAACTCATCTGTTTGTCTAGATCTATGCAAAGAACATGGAAAATGGTCTTATTTCGTATAAATCTAAAAAAAATTTGCAGAAAAAGTAGAGTAGAAGGCGAAAAAGGAGAGGTAATTACCAGACTGAAGAAGCTGACGACGGCGGTGGCGACGAGGGTTTCCGGAGAGATGTTTGAGAGAGTTTAGAGAGAGAGAGATTATTCCTGTTTTAGAGAGAGAGAGAGAGTCGATAATGACTTTTACAGATTATGGTTGTTAACTTTAGTTTATATATGGGGTAAAATCACAAGTAGGTTAACTTATTTCAGGTTAATTCACAGGTTTCCATCAAGAAGTCTGATAAACCATGGACATGATCAGACTGAAATGGCAGTCTGATAAACCATAAACTTGATAATTACTACTTAAATACCATCATATTATATAGAAAACTTATTTAAGAGTTTTTTTTAAGGAGTTTTACAATTTAAAATTTAGAGTTTATGATCAAGATACAATTTAACTCTTATGCATTATACACTAAATGAAACGTGTTGTTGTGGAAATACCCCTTGCATTGTCTCCATGGAAAAAATAGATTCACATTAACTAACTTGAGGTTTACAAAACATTGTTGATACTATCAAACACACCTCAAATACAAAATACATAGTTTAAACTAAACTTACAAATTACATAGTGATAAATTAAACCAAGTTCATAAGTAAATTCACTAATACCTTCAGCTTCTGCTCCTTAGTCTCGACGACGACCCTTGCCTCTTGAGGACTCTCCTTGTTCTTGTTTTGGTCGTTTCATTGCAGCGGAGTTGAGTTCTTGGTTTCTGAGCCTTTGTTCTTCCTTTCTGAGGTTTTGGACAAGTCTTCGGAACTCAGGTTCGATGTCTTCTTTGTCTTCCTCAACCCGTATCAAGTATCCCATAGCTCTCCGGTAATCTACTCGTGTGAGCTCCACCACATCATTTCCTCGATCATCATCTGCTTCTTGTGGTGGCTGTGGGTGGAGCTGTGGTATGATTCCGTTTGCCGGGAGTCCGCAGATTATGCCTTGTGGTGGCTGTGGGTGGAGTTGTGGTATGATTCCGTTTGCCGGGAGTCCGCAGATTATGCCTTTCCTTGCTTCCATATATGAATCAAAACGTAAAGCAACACTGAAACTAGTATTAAATCTCGAAGACAATGAAAAATTGAACTAAAACTAGAACAAATATGTCAATTACCTTTGGGAGATTAGGGAGAAAGATTCTTCTTGATATCTGTTTGAGAAATTATCGAGAACCCGAGATATCCAGGCAGCTGAGAGTCAGATTAGGGTTTTCGGTTGGACATGAACACTGAGAAATCGAGTGAAAAGTGCGAAATCGAGACAAAGAGTGAGATTTTGAGCTGATGAACATGCAAGAACACAGAGAGAGTGAGAGACTTCTAATCGAGTCTAATTAAATGAAAGTATAATTTCAGACTTCTAACAGAGTCTAATTAAATGAAAGTATAATTTCAGACTTCTAATCGAGTCTAATTCATATCAGTTCAAGTATCAGACTTCGTATCGAGTCTAATTCACTTTCAGACTTCTAATATAGTAATTTTCAAGTAGATCTAAAACGGAATAAATTAGATCTAGGCAAATAACCCATCTGTTTGTTTAGATCTATGCAAAGAACATGGAAAATGGTCTTATTTCGTATAGATCTAAAAAAAATTTGCAGAAAAAGTAGAGTAGAAGGCGAAAAAGGAGAGGTAATTACCAGGCTGAAGAAGCTGACGACGGCGGTGGCGGTGGTGGTGGTGGTGGCGACGAGGGTTCCGGAGAGATGTTTGAGAGAGTTTAGAGAGAGAGAGAGATACTTCCTGTTTTAGAAAGAGAGAGTCGATAATGAATTTTACAGATTAGGGTTGGTAACTTTAGTTTATATATGGTGTAAAATCACAAGTATGGTAACTTATTTCAGGTTAATTCACAGGTTTCCATCAAGAAGTTTGATAAACCATGGACATGATCAGACTGAAATGGCAGTATGATAAACCATAAACTTGATAATTACTACTTAAATACCATTATATTATATATAAAACTTATAACAAACAGCAAACTCGTTTAACTTAGTCACAAACTAACCAATATATGTAAGAAAACATTATGGATTAAAAATTTAGAAACTCTCAATCTAACCCTACAGATAAGAACATGATATCCAACTTCATATGTCGAACATAGACAAAACTCTTGTTTTTTTTGTTATTTGCATAATGCAATATATAACTCGATATTCACACTCTTTTATAGTTAATTACACTCCAAGGGCAAACTTTGAACCATAATCCAACAAATATTGAGCCTGTAAACCGTAAACTCTTACCTACATGGTGTTTAGATCCAAATTTATCTCATACTCACTCATTTTGACTAACTTTTATGTAATTTAAATTTATATACATCTACAATGACTATGTTTAATTTATGTATCAAAAATTTGTATGAAAGATTTTTTAATTATTTTTTTAATTTAAATTTTCATATTAAATACAATTCAGACTTCTCGGAGAAGTCTGAGAAACCGCAAACTTGTGTTTAGATCAAAATTCATCTCCAATGATTCAGTTTGATTAAATTTATGTACTTTTAATTTATATACAGCAACAATGAGTATGTGTAATTTATGTAGTAAAAACTTCTAAAAACTAAATTTTTAATATTTTTTAATTTAAAATTTCAAATTAAATACGTTTCAGACTTCTCTGAGAAGTCTGAGAAGTCTGAGAAACCCCGATTCTCCGAGAATTCTGAGAAACCACGACAACCACCATCGTCGACGAGTTAATGCAGTAACTAACCCGTTTTCCGCCATTAAAACTCAAGAATAGAGCTCGTAAACACTTTTCGCGACTTCTCTCTCCGATTTCTCCCATTTTCCCACTGATTTTCCGATTCAAACGTATCGAAATTGGAAATTATGGCATAAAACGGCAAAACACGAATGGGCTTACGGGATTTCGGTGATATTAGACGTTATGGGTGCTCGACGAGGGTGAAAACAAACTCTAAACGGATATAGGTACGAATTTTTGCATATCGTCGATTTCAGATCTGAGTTGTATACTCAGACTGCTTTAGAAGTCTGACGAAACCCATATGGTCAACGAGAGGGTAGTTTTGCAATTGACTTTTCAAAAATCAGGTTAAAATTGAAGTCTGGTAATCTCTGAGAAGTCTGAGAAAACCCGATTCTCTCAGACTTCTCCGATAAGTCCGAGTAACCCTAAATCTAATATTTAGCACTTATGAGTGACAATATTAAAACATAACTTCTAGGAAGCATCAAATTCGTGAAATATATGCACATTACAACACATATGTGCAAATTTAAAATTTCAAACGTAAATTTGGTAAACCATGAATCTAACCCTAAAGTTATATGTAAATGTTTTCATTACAAAGCATGTTTTGAGGTTTACAACTTACTTTGCCTTACATGTTTTTAATTTGATTCAATGTTACGAAATTTAATTTTAATACTTCGAAATCGTCTATATTTAATTTATGTATAAGAAATTTTTAACAAAATAATTTTTTACAATTTTTAAATTTAAATTTACTAATTAAACTGTATCAGACTTCTTCGAGAAATCTGATATTTATTTAGGTATAGGCATAATTAACTAACCTTGTTTAATTTGATTCAATTTTATGAAATATTAATTTCTATACATCAAAATCGTCTATATTTAATTATTGTAGAAAACAAAAATTTTAATATTTTAAAATTTTTTTTTAAATTTAAATTTATGGTTTTAATCTCTATCAGACTTCTCGAATACGTCTGATAAAAGTCTGGTAAGAGAAATCAATAAGACTTCTATTAGAGTCTAAATGTCAGACCTCTATAGAAGTCTGACATGTCGCGAAGGTTAAAATGGTAATAGCGGTTTCGCGTTTTTTGTTTGGTCATAAGGGGGTAACTGTAATGTTCCACACCTGAAAGTGTAGCGCCTCATTTGATTGAAAGGACAGTGTATTTTTGTCATAAAAACGAAATTTTGGGGTAAAAACAGCATTTTACCCATGAAAAAAAACTATTAATAATTATAAATTTTTGTTGTATATGTATTTTCTAAATATTTTGTACATTTTAAAATTAATTTAATTTGAATTAATTGAATATTATAATATCGCGTTATAATTATGGAATTGATAACAATTTAACATTTAAATATAACTCTTTTGATTTATGAAAGTACTTTCTTTATTATAATTGACGATATTATTAAACCAGTCGGTTTTCATACTGTTTCTCTTCTCCTCTTCTTCTTCTTCTTCGTCGTCACCACCGTTAACGACAATCCAAATCCTCCGATCGTCTCCTCCGCCATGCGCTCGTTGGATGCTTTCCATAACGGTGAATCTCTGACCTTGCGAGACCGCCCTCACTTCCATTCCACTGTCGCAGCCGATAAATTCCGCCGCTTTAACTCCTTGATCCTCTTACTCCACCTCGCCTCTTTCTCTTTTTCACTCACATTTACCGTCTTCATGTTCACCAGTTTTCGCGGATCCGGTTCCCCTCACTGGTATGATTTTGATGTTTTCATGTTCGATTTTCTTTCTTCACTTGCTCAATTTCAAAAATCAAAAGATATTATTTTTCTCCTTCTAATTTTGTAAATATTATTTACATTTCATAATTTGAATTAATTGAAAATTCTAATCTCACATTTGTCACATGTTAGAAACTAATAATTATGGAATCAAAAAAACTGAAGTGTATTATTTGTTTTAATTTGATTGAATATACTTTTTAAATGATGTGAAAAAAAAAGTTGAGTTATATTATTTGTTTTAATTTAATTAATTGTGTATTTTAAATGATATGTGAACTTCTAAAAGCATGAAAAAATTGAGGTGTCATCTCATGGAGGGAATTTTAGCTTATTCCGCCATGAAGTATTCGACTCCTAATTATTCATACACGAGATATCGTTCAATGCTAAAAACATCATGAACTACTTAATTTTTTGAATTTATTACATGAAATAATGAAATTTGGTCAATTTCACCAAAACCGTAAACGGTGTGAGTTTTCCGTTAACGGTTTCTGACGTGGCTGACAGGTGGCAACCCGGTTTGGTCTGGTTTGAGATTAAACCAATTTTTTTTTAATTACTCTTAACAAAACGACGTCGTTTTAGGGGGAAAATTCAATTTGGGGAAAAAATCAATTTAGGGTTCTAAGTTTCAGGTTTCTCCCGTCATTGAGCGATAGAGACGAAGAAGTGTGGATGTCGACTCGAAACACAGAGGAGTAATCTGGGAATTTAGTGTGGATGTCGAATCAAACCGATTAAGTCGAGTTTCCCGAGTTCCCGAGTTCGAAAATTGTGAGTTGCAATTACCTGAGAAAGCTAATCAATTTAAGAAGCAACGTTGGGTCATCGAAAGAAGAACTTGAACAGCTCCAGAAAAAGAGAACCGAACTGAAGGATAAAAAGGAGAAAGCGTCCAAGGAAATCAAACAGCTGCAAGAAAAACTATATCAGAGATACTTAAGAAAGCAGAGAATGAGTCGAAAGAGAAAGAGAAAAAGCTCGAAACCGCTGAAACTCATGTCACGGCTCTTCAAAAACAGTATACAGAGCTGCTTGAAGACAACCAAAAACTCCAAAGTCAAATTTTGGGGAAAACGAAGAGCTGATGTAAGAATTGTTGGGTTTGTCATTTAACAAGGTCTTTTTTGGAGTGTTGTTAACAAATTTTGGGGATTTCTTGTTTTGTGTTTATGGATGGATCTTGAATGTCTTGTGAAACCGGTTCTTGTTATCTATCGACTCTTAGGAATGTGTTTGTTGACAGTTATATTAAAATCCATATTGAGTATGACAAAGAACGAAAGCTGCAAAGATAAAAAATGACAATGTTGTATGTAAATATTATTACTTTATCACACATAAGAAGGATGATTCAAATCCATATTGAGTTTTGGATATTTTCTTCTTTCTTTTTGTCTGTGGCTTCAGAGAACTGAAAACTAGCACAATGGCTGAAAATTTCAGTATTTCATTCGTGCTAATTTTAGCAAACTTTGTATTGTTACCCATTTGCTTCTACAAGGTTCACTAAGAGAAGCAATATCCAAAACTCAAAACACTCTTTTCTCATTCCAACATTGCTTTTCAGTTTTTCAATTCTCTGTGCTAAAAGGTTACAACTGTTTAATCTCAAAACTCTACATACTTTTGTCTCTTGAGATACGGATGAGAAAGAAAAGAGACAACGAAAAGTCAAATGCAGAATCTTTCTGACAATCATTCACCTAAGCTTGAAGCAACTAGCCAATCTACCCACGTTTAGATCCCAAAGACAGAAGTATCTTCTTCCTAAGGCCCTGAAAAGAGAACACGCCTTGTAAAGAGAGAGCAAATGGATGTCAAACTGAGACAGTAAAATAAAAGGGATAAATCCTAATCTAGGGATTCACTGCGAATCCTAAGAAAAGGCAAATCAAAGTCTAGAAGGTGGCTAAGAAGGAAGAAGAGACACCTCGAAGAACAAAGATTCAATGGTGGATTGATGAAGATGATGATCAGAGTTTAGAGGAAGAAGATGATTTTGATATTTGATTGATTATTCACTAACCATGGCCATGAGCCTTACATATCGAGTGATAAGCATAAAACGACAAATAGATATTCTCAACCGGTTATCGATGGTTACGATTAAACCAAGAGTAAAACTAATAAACCGAAATTTATAAAAGATAGAAATAGAGATCGTAAAATGACGGCATGAGATCCTGTCACAATACTCCCTCCTTCAGATCATCCTTGTCCTCAAGGATGAAAGATTAGCGGCTCCTTGATGAGATCTTTGGTAGAATTTCCATGTACTTTGGTCTGGAGGATGCACTTTCCATTGGACAATAATTGTGATGAAAATAGTGTTGCCTAGATAAATCACGTATTGGAGCAGAGCTAGAACATTGCAACCTTGAATGAGTGTCATGTTCTTGAAATGATGGAGTAGGCCATTGTTGTGATGCTTAAACTTGTGATGTTGTCTGGAATTTTGTTTCACACAACCTGTAGAGAGTAACCCAAACATCACATCCGCGGGTATTACACAATTAAGCAGGTTATGGTGGAATTGATGGAGCAACAAATACAACATCATTACTGTCCCATTCTGTTTGACTCTAGAAGACTGCATAAATCGACATGTGGTTGCTCCGGACTGAACACACACTAAACGCACCATCATAAGACTTGAAACTCTCTGTCGTTTATTAGCCTTATATCTCCAACAGTGTGACTCAACAAAATGGTCTTTCATCAGAATAAGATTTACCCTTTTTAGTTGTGACCATATCATTGCAAACCAAACCAGAATCTGGTATAAAAATGTAGGTGACTGAAACTGTTTGTCTAGTCTTCTCAGCATCGCTTGGTATGCATCTAGCAACATCTTACCAAATGATTCGCCTCTGTTTTTAGATGTCTCTCTCATCAAAAACAGCTTGTGTCTGATGGTGCTAGAGTCATTGCTTTGAAGGTGACTAACTTCCCACATCGCATCAACCTTGATGATACCATCTTTGTTGTTCAATAGACTCTTACTTTTAGTAGCACAAACATTCACTCTTTGACTATCATTACCCATCCTTGAAAATCCAACCTTGTATTGGCTCTCGTTCATATGGAAGTGAACATTTAAAAGTCGTTTTCCGAGGGTACTAACCAAAACCAGATAATCATTCTCAGCTTTATGCACGACTAATATGCTAATCCAGAATACAAGGCTCCACGATTCCATGAATAAGATGAGTGTGTGTTGAGTAAGACTGTCACCAATTGAGTTGATGGTCAACACCATCTTGTAATCTTTCACCATCTCTTGTAGATATGTCATAGGTTGCAGTAATTCTTGAGTTAACTTTGGTTTGTACTTGAATTTCCAGGTCTTGTGGTACTTTCTATGTTTCTCCTGACTTTGTAGTCGCAAAAACATTGCGTGTTGTTGTAATGGAGGCTTCAGACCATGCGAGAACACTTCTTCCAAATACTTTCCAGGCAAACTGATTGTTCCAAGACAGAAATTCACCGAAGCAGCCAACACAACACTTGTGGCAGCGTCAATCACTGAAGTACGCCTTCCTTGTGTATTTAGAAATGCCATTTCTGCGTTCACGGCGGCCACCAACCCTACCATCTCATCATTGTTATCTGCATTTCTCCTTTCTAGAATAGCAGAAACCTGTTTTTCATTGAGTTCCTTCCCCTGATCTTCGAATTCCTCCATTAAGTCATTTATAACAAAAACGAAATCTCTTATAGTTTCATGCTTTTTGCCTCGTTCATGTTCTGCCACATCCAACAACAACAGTCTTGACAACACATTTTCCTTATCACAATTTAGCTCTTTACATATACCATTGTTCATGTCTTCATGGTCATTAATTTCGTTTTCAACATGAAGACAAGCATCATGAGACTTGAAATTCTGCTCCACAGTATTGTCTACCACGCTAAGTTCTCCATCTAGAACTGATTTGACTAAGTTTGGATCAGACTCAATTGGCAAATAACCCCTTGATAATCGTGATTTGCTAGTTTCGCTAAGATCCACAAACTTTTCTTCATCAATTGAGTTAACTTGATCAATCTCAGGATCATATGAAAAACCATCAACAATGTCCAGGGATTCGTTGTGGCATCTACGGCTATTTTCCAAGGAAAAGACTGGTACCTGAAATTTCGAAAGCAGTTCCTGTGGGTGAACACAATCAGCCTCCAAGATTGAATCTGCAAGCCCAAGCGATTCATGTTCTTGAGTCGAATCAACATCAACATCCGTAATCGTTTTTGTGTTGTGGATCAACTCCTTTTGTTGAGTCATGTTGGTGTCTTGAGATGGTGTCACATGAACTCTCTGAAACGATACACCCGAAGGAGTCGTGTCCTTTTCCAAAACTGAATCATCCACACACTTAAATTTACCCAGATACGTTTCCACAGAATCATGTGACTGCTTAAAACTCATTGGCTCATACAATGGTTCAGGTTCACGAAACCTAGCAGAAACAGCCATAAAATACTCCGGCCAAGATGGAAAAATTCCATAGTGATCGCGAATGAAATCACGGTTCCATTGGAGAGCCTCACCTTCCGTATGGAGAGAGGCGAGACGGCTCTTCTGTTCTGGAAGTGTGTTATGAATGTAGAAAAATTGTTCACAGCCATTGATACATTCTCGCACTCGGGTTCCGTCGAATTTTGGAAACTCTGGTATAACCTTACTCACAGAGATCAGCTTCGATTGGTTGAAATCTGGAGGATCAGGTGGACGAGGTGCTTCTGCTGGCATCATCGGAGTGATAAATGAGTATGGACTGTATACCCGATGTCGAATCGGTGAGAACGGAGCTTCCGAGATGAACGCTTCCATATTTGCAAATCGCAGGGCGTCGTAGGCTTGCTTCTGCTCCTCCTTTCGCCTGCACTTCTCTTCCACATGCTTATTCATCCTGATTATCCATTGTTCTTCTGTGATTGCCATTGATTTTGGTCCGAAGAGTTCGAATGCTCTGATACCAATGAGACAGTAAAATAAAAGGGATAAATCCTAATCTAGGGATTCACTGCGAATCCTAAGAAAAGGCAAATCAAAGTCTAGAAGGTGGCTAAGAAGGAAGAAGAGACACCTCGAAGAACAAAGATTCAATGGTGGATTGATGAAGATGATGATCAGATTTTAGAGGAAGAAGATGATTTTGATATTTGATTGATTATTCACTAACCATGGCCATGAGCCTTACATATCGAGTGATAAGCATAAAACGACAAATAGATATTCTCAACCGGTTATCGATGGTTACGATTAAACCAAGAGTAAAACTAATAAACCGAAATTTATAAAAGATAGAAATAGAGATCGTAAAATGACGACATGAGATCCTGTCACACAAACAGAGAACAAATGAACCACGTTCGAACTCGGGAACTCGGGAAACTCGACTTAATCGGTTTGATTCGACATCCACACTAAATTCCCAGATTACTCCTATGTGTTTCGAGTCGACATCCACACTTCTTCGTCTCTATCGCTCAATGACGGGAGAAACTTGAAACTTAGAACCCTAAATTGATTTTTTCCCCAAATTGAATTTTCCCCCTAAAACGACGTCGTTTTGTTAAGAGCAATTAAAAAAAAAAGAGTAATTGCACTATCTACCAATTTATAAGAGCAAAATTAAGTGACACTTTTTCAAACTGTTCAACCTTCTCTGTTCATGTGTAAAAGATGTCTAAACCCCTACATATGTTGGAAAAGTTGTTTGTTGTCGTTTAAAGATATTACGTAAGAAAATTTATTCATTTAATTCATCATTATCTATTATTTTTATCTTCTTCTTTTTATTCTCTTTTCTCCTTCTCATTCTCCATCTATCTCTCTGGTTCTCTCTTCTTCTTTTCATCTTCTTTTTCGTCCTTTTCGATCACACTTCCCTGAGAAAACATTATATGCTCCACTGAATTTTATAAAACTCAAAACTCTTAAGAAAACAAGAGTTGAAAACCCACGAAACCCACAAAGATTCAATTTTTCACATCCATTTCTCATTACCCAAAACCCATAGAGTGTTCATCATCATCCATTTTTAAAGACCGATGATGATGGATTTTAGATCCGACTTTCTTTGTGGATTTTGCGTTAACATTGTCATGTTAATCCAGTTATCATTGTTAACATCGTTAACATTGTCATGTTAACTCAGTTATCATTGTTAACATCGTTAACATTGTCATGTTACCCCCAGTTATCATTGTTAACATCGTTAACATTATCATGTTAACTCAGTTATCATCATTAACATTGTCATGTTATCCCCATTATCATTGTTAACATCGTTAACATCTAATTAGTATCGTTAACATTGTCATGTTAACCCCAATTATCATGTTCATTTTTATGAAATTGTCATGTTAAACCAGTTATCATATCATAGATTATTGTGTTAATTCAGTTATCATATGATAATCCGGCGACACTGTTCATATCGCCGGCGTCATCGGCGTCGCCTCCATCGGGTTTTTTTTCGCCGGCGACGCCGTCCTTGCCTCCGTCGCCGGAGTCAGTTTCTTTTCTTCTTCTTCTTCTTCTTCTTCTTCTTCTTCTTCTTCTTCTTCTTCTTCACCGGCGTCGCCCCCGTCGGAATTTTTTCCGCTGTCGCCGCCGTCCTCGCCTCCGTCGCCGCCTTCTTCTTCTTCTTCTTCTTCGCTGTCCTTGCAACAATCCAACATTATTAACAATTACACCGTCAAACTAGCTACAATGTCCAACTTTAGTTTGCATTTAATGATCTTCAGATACTTTCCATTTAATGTTTTTGTCGGGCATTAAATGCTCAGTGCACAACACAATTCGATGAAATCATTATGTATAGGGTTAAAACGGGAAATAAAAAAGGTGAGAGAAAAGATAACTAATATTAGATTATTGATTGTTAGAAACCTAAATAAGTGGTCAACCATTAATATACACTTAAATCACCCAAAAAAAAATTGGTTTAATCTCAAACCAGACCAAATCGGGTTGCCACCTGTCAACCACGTCAGAAACCGTTAACGGAAAACTCACACCGTTTACGGTTTTGGTGAAATTGACAAAATTTCATTATTTTATGTAGTAAATTCAAAAAATTAAGTAGTTCATGATGTTTTTAGCATTAAACAATACCTCGGGTATGAATAATCAGGAGCCGAATACTTCATGGCGGAATAGGCTAAAATCCCTTTCATGGAGAGAGATTGTATTTGTCTTGTTGGTCCATTTCAAAATTGTTTATAATTAAGAAACTCCATAGGTTACGTGGTTACTCTTCTTATCTTCACGAGACACATCTTTTCCACATTGACCAAAATAAGACCTTTCGGCGCAATTTCGTCTTTTCCCTTTGCTTGCTTTGACCTCTTTTTTAAAAATTAATTTCGTATATGTATTTACGTATATATGAGAGTGTATACAACAATACAATCCAAAAGACGAGAGGAACATTAAAGCGGAAAGAAGGGAAAACAATAATAGAAACAGGAGAAGCAGAAGTACTCTGCTCTCTTCTCAGAATTTGTTTTGTACTTGTGAGCAAACTCCTCAGATTTTGTTTTGTTTTTCTTCAGGTGATTTTTTATTTATTTCATTTCTCTCCCAAAACTTGTTCTTCTGGGTTTTCTAAAAAGCTTTGTCTTTTTTTTTTTTTTTCTTCTTAAACTCAGATCTTGTCTTAGTCCTCCTTGTCCTGTTGTTTTCGAAATGGGTTTTTTTTAGGATTAGGGTTTTGTAGATCAATCCGTTACTGTTTAATTTCATCTGGCAATTGATGGAATCTTAGCTTCTGTGATTGAGATTGAGCAACTAAATGCTCCTGAAGAAATTGACCAGGTTCTGTAGATTATTAGTGAAAAGGATAATTTTTTAACTTTTCTTGGATCTCGAAATGTTTAATTTTGTCATCTGAGTATAGTGGCGGAAGTGAAAACCCTTTGTGTGACTCGATTTGTTATTACAATTTTGGAGCTCATTTTCGAAAATGAAGTAATTAAGAATATGCTGCTGAACTTTCTTCAGAGCTACAATCCAATAAACTGTATGTTCTGTGCTTTTTTACTTGCATTCTTTGAACATGTTTGATTTGCTTTTTTATTTGTGACTGAAACTTTTGATATAACATTGTATACAATTATGAATGGTGAGCAAAAGGATTCATAAAAATTTTGCTGGATGGTTTTCATTTAGTAGGTGAGCATTGTCCTGTAATGAGAGTTAACTGTAGCAAGAAGCTGAAGTGTTATTGTTTTTAGCTGTGAGGCTTGATATTTTTCCGACTCCAATGCTATCTTTGGGATTATAAAAAAAAGAAGATATCATGGGGTTACTCTGCAGTAGAAGTCGACATCATACCGAAGATACCGACGAGAATGCACAGGTTGATTCGATATATGCATAAGATTTGAGCATTAGTTCTGATACTTGGCATCAAGAGTTAAACTTTGTTTTGTATTAATCTTTAGGCTGCTGAAATCGAAAGACGGATAGAGCAAGAAGCAAAGGCTGAAAAGCATATTCGGAAGCTCCTACTGCTTGGTATGTGGACCTTGGATCATATTAATCAGTTACTATATAAATGCATATGGAATGCCTCGATGAATCTCTTGCTATTATACAACCAGAGACAAACTATTAGCATGGACTCAAACAATGTTGATATAGTAAAATTTTGTGAAGTATTTGGAGAGTATTCTGACTCTCTTGCTAGATTATTTTTCTCTTTATATATTAGTCAATTGGCTTTCGTAATGTAAAGTGAGAGACCAGCAGTTCTTGATGTCCTTGTGATTATCCTTTTGTCCGTTTTTCGTTCTCTTGTGAATTTCCTCTAATTTTCTGACTGATGATCATTGTAAAGGTGCTGGAGAATCTGGAAAATCTACAATTTTTAAGCAGGCAAGTCACAGGGAAAATTGATTGTAGTGTAGTGTTTACTTAAATTTATTTACAAATTGAGTTAATTGAATAAGACAAACTTGCTAACTTGCAGATAAAACTTCTCTTTCAAACGGGATTCGACGAAGGAGAACTAAAGAGCTATGTTCCAGTCATCCATGCCAATGTTTATCAGACTATAAAAGTATGCAATACTTGTAAAGGCCTAACTGGTGGCGGTTTCAAGTTCTTAACATTTTAAGATTTAAAGAAACAACGTTGATCTTAGTATGTTGTACATGTTGCTTAATAGCTACTCTCTATGGTTGAACAGTTATTGCATGACGGAACAAAGGAGTTTGCTCAAAATGAAACAGATTCTGCAAAATATATGTTATCCCCTGAAAATATGGTAAAGTGGTCACTGAGCTTTCATTGAGTTAGGTTTCCGATCAAGTACATTATGTTATGCTAGTTACCTTATTATCCTAATATCAGGCAATTGGGGAGAAAATTTCTGAAATTGGTGGTAGGTTAGACTATCCGCGTCTTACCGAGGACCTTGCTGAGGGGATAGAAACACTATGGAAGGATCCTGCAATCCAGGTGTGTTTGTGTGTGCGTGCGTGTTTTCTTTAAAGTGGCATTCCATGTTGCATACACTATTTAAATGAGTCCATCTGGTTTCTACTTTCATTTGAATGTCTCGATGTTTCATTTTGCAGGAGACATGTGCTCGTGGTAATGAGCTTCAAGTTCCTGATTGTACGAAATATCTGATGGAGAACTTGAAGAGACTATCAAATCTGAATTATGTTCCAACCAAGGTATCTGAAACCGAACTATCATTATCTGATTAAAACATTTGAAGAAATGGTCTGACCTCGTTAGGATTGGATCAACAAATAGTACCTTTTTGCTTTTCATATTAGCCTAGTCAATCCTATTATATACAGTCTCCTGTAATGTGTCGTCACTGGAACATTTTTTTATGGTGGTGTTTCAGGAGGATGTTCTCTATGCAAGAGTTCGCACAACTGGTGTCGTGGAAATACAGTTCAGGTGCCAATTACTTTGTATTTAACTTCTTCTGCTTGTTTAATTGGCATGAAAACATGCAGTTTAGGTCTTAGTTTTTCGAATAGATAAAAATTGTCTAATATGTCCTAAATTTTACTCTGGTGCACGAGAATTATGATTAGCCTACGCGGTTTGTAGTCAACTGTGGCTGTGTTTACAGCTCAGCAACAATCCTCGCTGCAATTTGTAGCTAGAGAGCCAACAGGTTAAAAGTGTGTTGGGAATTCTGGATTTCTCTAGTGTTTTGGATTAGGAGTTGTTCGAGAGTGAGTTAATGAAGTCTCTCTGTTATGCGTAGTTCTTTGAATAAAAGTGTTTACCGGTTTGGATCCTTTGATTGTCATTTTGTTGTAGTACTGATATAATCATGTGAATTCCATTCATGGATCTCCATTGCTTATTATTATGCTTTGTCTCGACGAGGAAACAAAAGCAAATCAAATGATGGAACTAGAAAAGTGGTCCTGGAAGATTAGAGTATCAAACTTCTTGTCGTCGTGAAATTTCTTGTAACAATTATTTAACCGAGACGGATTCACCAATGGTATATGAGACTAAAGCTTTATTTATGCAGCCCCGTGGGAGAGAATAAGAAAAGTGGTGAAGTGTATCGATTATTTGATGTGGGTGGTCAGAGGAATGAGAGGAGGAAATGGATTCATCTGTTTGAAGGTGTAACTGCTGTGATATTTTGTGCTGCCATCAGCGAGTAAGCTCATTTCATTATAAATTAAATTATATCCTTTTGATGTACACATATTAGCAAATCACAACCTCGTTTTTGATCATAGGTACGACCAAACGCTCTTTGAGGATGAGCAGAAAAACAGGATGATGGAGACCAAGGAATTATTCGACTGGGTCCTGAAACAGCCCTGTTTCGAGGTTTTTAACCCCTTTTTTTAATATCTTATTTGTTTAAACGTTGAAGAAACTCTTGAGATGGGTTGTTTACTAAAACTTGGGTCTCTTACGCAGAAAACGTCCTTCATGCTGTTCTTGAACAAGTTCGACATATTTGAGAAGAAGGTTCTCGATGTAAGAGCTGAAGCATATTTTTGTTTGTGTAGATACGCAAGATTCTCTTTTGGTTCAATAAACGCTTTTTTATTCGATGCGCTTAGGTTCCGTTGAACGTTTGCGAGTGGTTCAGAGATTACCAACCAGTTTCAAGTGGGAAACAAGAGATCGAGCATGCATACGAGTAAGCTAGTTTCCAAAATACTAATACCATCTAGATTGTTACCGTAATTTGACCTTGTGATTTTCGATTAAATGAAAGGTTTGTGAAGAAGAAATTCGAGGAATTATATTACCAGAACACGGCGCCGGATCGAGTGGACAGGGTATTTAAAATCTACAGGACGACAGCTTTGGATCAGAAGCTCGTTAAGAAAACGTTCAAACTTGTTGATGAGACTCTAAGAAGGAGAAATCTATTGGAGGCTGGCCTTTTATGACATTATTATTATTATTATCTCAAGTAAATTACTCATCTTTTTTTTTTGTCTTAATTTTTGAAAAACTGATTGACTGTAATTGAAATGTCGGGACAAAGACTTGGTGATTCAAAATTCGATGTGTCTAGCTGTTTCATTGGTTTTGTCAGCATTCTTCTTCGTCTTCAAGGACTTTTTTTTTTTTTTTTTTTGTCAACATTTCATTCATTTCACAAACTAATTTACAGGGTTCCAGGATATTACATAGTTAAGTAGATTGGTTCTAGCATTCTTAGCTATACATCTGCTATAGCATTTACATTCCTTGGAAGTTTCAAGAATCGATAACCACTATTCCCACTAGCCATATTTGATACATCCTCCATATAGCTAGCCAAAACTGAATGCTTCCATATGTAGTTGGTTGGCATTAGAATTCATTAGGGGTTGGTAGAGATCACTTGAATCACCACAAAAAGTAACATTTTCATAGCCCAAACTCTTAACTTGCATCATCGCCATTCTAAGAGCTTCTGCTTCCACTTCCAACGGAGATATCATTGGCTCAATGGCTGCTTTCCCCGTTACAATCAGTTTGGCTTCCTTATTGTATAGAGCCCAACCTATTCCTGCATATTGAGTAGAAGAGATCCATGACCCATCAACAAGACAACAATAATCATCGGACATTGAGATGACTTCCTCAACGGTCTTTATAGTTACATTGCTCTCATTTCTATTCTGACTATTGTTGTCCCAAGATGAATTAAAGTTTGAATTAGCCAGGTTCACCGCTTCAGACCATGTTTTGACATCAACCAGTGCCTTATTTATTACATCTGGAATGGCCCATTTTTTATTTTGGAAGATAAGATCATTTCTCCTCTTCCAAATCCTCCAACCAATGAATGGAAACAAAGGAATTTCTTTCTTCTCGTTTCCATTTTTACTCATTAGAGCTTCAAAGTTTTCAAACAAAGAACATTGGTTTAGCTGGTCACCTGACAGATTTAGTGTGGGAGCCAATTCCCATATCTCTTTGCTTATGCGGCACTGGAAAAGCATATGATTCACTGTCTCTGGATGCTCTCCACATTGTTGACACATATTATCAATCTTTAGCCTCCTTTTCTGCAGGTTTTCTGCAACGGGAAGGGCATTATGAAGAGTTCTCCACCAAAAATGTCTAATTTTTGGCGGAATATTTAACTTCCATATGCCTTTAAATAAGGCATGCGAACTTTGTTCAGTCGCACTCAAAGCATCATTCTGTGTTACATGAATAGATGACTTACGAAGGAGATGATACCCAGTCTTTACCGTGTAAATGCCATCTTTGGTGTAGCTCCATGAGACTGAATCCAAAGCACCTGTTAGTGAAGGTCTGATTAGTTTAATTAATTGAACGTCTTCATTGTGAAACTGTTGAGTTAGCTTCCTTTCATCAAATTTTTTAGTGTTTGTGATAAAAAGATCACTTACTCTTTTCACTATCATACCACTATTACCAGATGCTCTAGCAGGCCGAGAGGGCGTACACGGTAGCCAATTATCTTTCCACACATCAATTTGTGTACCATTACCTACTATCCATTTGATACCTTGAGCTAGAAGTTTGTTACCTTGTAATATGCTTCTCCATGCATGACTAGAGTGCCACTTGATTTCTGCTTCTAGCAAGGTTTTTTTGGGATAATATTTGGCTTTATAAACTCTGGCTATAAGGGCCTGAGGTTGCTGCATCAGTCTCCAACTTTGTTTAGCCAACATAGCTATGTTGAAATCCCGTAAATCTCTTATCCCCAACCCTCCTAGCTGCTTCGTGTCTGTGATCTTCCTCCAAGAAATCCACGGGATTTTATGCTTCTCTTTCGTTGCTGACCACCAAAACCTTCTCATTACACTTGTTATCTGCTGAATCAGTTTCTTGGGTAGCAGGAAGCATGACATACAATAAGTGGGTAATGCTGTAACAACTGCCTTAAGAAGCACTTCATTTCCTGCAGGAGAGAGCAATTTTGAATACAAGCTTTCCATTTTTTGAGTAATCCTTTGATTTATAAAAGAGAAAGCATTGTTTTTATTTCTTCCAATAAACTCAGGCAGTCCTAAGTACTTTCCGAAACCACCAAATTTTTGAATACCCATCAATTGACTGAGCTGTCTCTTTTGTTCCTCAGGTATTCCTTTACTAAAAGTAATTGCAGATTTTTGGAAGTTTACGCTCTGACCTGATATCTTCTCATATGTCTTGAGGATTTCAAGCAGTGTGGAGCATTCATTTGCATTTGCCTTGCAGAAAAGAAGAGAGTCATCTGCAAATAGTAAATGAGATATTGCAGGTCCATTTCTACTTGCTTTAAATCCATGAATTTTGCCTTTATTACTGTTATATTGGATTAAAGCTGATAAACCTTCAGTGCAAAGCAAATAGAGATATGGCGAGATTGGGTCACCTTGTCTAATACCTCTTCGAGGTATTATTTTTCCAACTGGGGAACCATCAATAAGCACTGAGTATGTTACTGTTGTAATGCACTTCATGATCCAGCTGCACCATTTTGGAGCAAAACCCAATCTCTTCATCACTGCTTCAATAAAACTCCATTCAACCTTATCAAAAGCTTTACTTATATCCAGTTTCAAAGCCATATAAGGTTGTGACAATTTCCTAGTATTCATTGAATGCATCAATTCATGCGCAATTAGGATATTATCAGTAATCAATCTTCCTGGGATGAATGCAGACTGATTTTCTGATATTATGCAATGCAACCAGGGTTTTAGTCTTTCTGCTAGTACTTTAGATATCAACTTGTATGCAACATTACTTAGACTTATCGGCCTGTAGTCTTTAACCCCATTTGGGTTTTCATTTTTAGGGATAAGACATATGTGTGTGTGGTTAATATCACTATCTAGTTCTCCCTGTTCAAAGAAAGCTTTAACGAAATCAACCACACCTTTGCTTATGACAGCCCAGTGATCTTTGTAGAAGCCCGCATTCAGCCCATCCGGTCCTGGTGCCTTATCCCTATCCATATGCTTCAGAGCTTTGAAGATCTCTTCTTCTGTGACTGGTTTTGTTAGTGAATTATTAATCTCTTCCGTAACCTTGGGCTTAAGATATTGTAGAGTACGATCCATGCTTTGGCTGCCATGTGAATCAAAAATATCATTAAAATATTTAATGATCACATGATGAATGTCTTTCTCCGACGTCCATTCTTTGCCGTTCCCATCAGCTATGGATGTTATACGGTTATAATTTTTTCTTTGCTTGGTTTTAGCATGGAAATACCTGGTATTCCTGTCTCCCGCTTTGAGCCACATGATTCTGCTCTTTGTTCTCCAATATTCCTCTTCCAACCTATATTCCTTAGTTAGTTCAGATTTAAGACAATGTATATAAGCATAGTCTAAAGGAAGATTTTCATACGCTTTATGTATCAAATCCTTTAACTCCTTAATTCTTTTCTGCGAATTGGTGATATGCTTTGTTTTCCATCTAGAAAGACTTGTTCTACACTTCTTTAAAGCTTCACCAAACTTTGCTCCAGGGATATGTTGGCATTTCCTTAACCAGGTTTTGCGGATTTCTTCTTTAACTTCTGGATTAAAACGCCATCTATTATCATACCGAAATAGCCTACACCCCTTCCATTTTCTGTCACCCGTGTCTAGAAGTAACGATCTGTGATCTGATCCCACCTTTTGTAGCAATTTGGCATAAGCCTTCGGGAATAGGTCATTCCAATCAGCTGTGGCAAAAGCTCTATCAATCTTGGTCTTAACAAAATGTTCATATCTTCTTCCATACCAGGTGTATTTGCCTCCAAACGTCTTGATCTCATGAAGTCCTGAAATATTCAGCATTTTCCTGAATGGTCCAAAAGAGGTTTCTGCTCTAGATGGACCTCCTGACTTCTCCTCATTGCTTTTTATGTCATTAAAGTCTCCTAAGACCAATCGTGGTTTGCTGCTGTATAGTCCTGCTTCTGCCCAGAAGCTCATCTTTTTCCACTGGTTGTTTCTTGCCTTCTTACAAGGATTACCATATACATAGGTTAAACTAAAGGTAGGCCCTCTTCTTTCCGAAACATAGATATCTGTACAATGCAGAGATGGTGTGCCCACAAAATCCAGCTGCACATCGTCATTCCAAAATATAGCCATACCACCACATAACCCATTCGCCGGTAGAACAAAATGATGGGTATAACCGAGATCTTTACATATACCTTCTACATAACTATTGCCGTTTTTTGTTTCAACGAGGAACACGACATCAGGTTTAGAAGACTTCCTGATGTCTTTTAGATATGGAATTGTCAGAGGGTTCCCCTTAAGCCCCTGACAATTCCAATGCAGTATTCTCATGGTTCCTCTGGTGGTTTTAAGGCAACCACCAAGCCTCTTTCATCGGTTTCATCAGTCATCCGTAGCTTGTTCAGAGGACTAGCATCTTCAGTTTCTGTGTCTTCTGCTTTACGCTTTGATCCCCTTCCTTGGTTAGAAGTCGATCCTGTCTCATAAGTGGTCATGGGGATGTCATGCTGGAGACTACGCTGCAGACTACCTTGATTCAATAACGGCGGAATAGTGTCCGTGAAGTAGTCTTCAGTGTGTATCTCTTCTTTCTCCTCTTCCAGCTCATGTAGCTCTTGTTCTCGTTCTAGTACTGCATCTTCTACATTTTCATTATGATCCTCAGCAATTGGAGGTTCTATCTCAAGTATCGGCTCCCCATCCCGTATAGCAAGTTGATTCTATTGTGGACCTTGTGGGCAGACCCCAGCTACATGAGTTAGCATTCCACATATATGACAGAATTTTTTAAGTCTCTCATACTCCAATCGAATCAGCACTGGTTCACCCACCTCCTCAAATTGCACATACCTCATGAAGGCCAATGGTTGATAAGCATTAAAATTGATTCGAACCCAAACCTCCGCCGGATTATCTCTAGTGGGCTCGATAATCCTAACACCTTCCACCTGTCCCATTTCTCTAGCCAGATCTTCAACTACCATTCGATTACGATATCCATTTGGAATATTGAAAATCTGAACCCAGAAAGAGATTGTTTGCAGATAGTTAGGATACAACCTTCTAGTCCATGGATCCATTACAACCATCCAGTCTTTGAAAGACCAAGGTCCCCTTTCGATTACAGAAAGCATATGATGTTCTGCTGTAAAGAAGAACTGGATTGAACCATCATCATTGATCTGGCCTTGGACTCTATCATGAAGCCTCCATGCCTTCGGAAGTGTGTTTCTCATCCCGTTCAGATTTTGATGCTCCGGATTCAAACCTCGAACCACTAGACTGAGTCGATTGTCATTAGCTGTCCTTCTTCGTGTTTCCGTTGAAATTCGCAAAGGTTGAAGCGTAGATCCAATGTTCAGATTCTGCATCGCTTTCCATAGATCCTTTTCCATTCTTCAAGTAGACAGTACAGAAAGAGACTTTAAGGTAAAAATTGATAAAATTTACCGAAAAAACCGAACAGATCGGAGTTAAAATCGCACTTGGCGAAGGTGAAAACCCTAATCGCAACTACAGTCGCACAGGAGAAAGTTCGAGAGCTTTTTTCACGTCTTCAAGGACTTATATTATGTCAAGAGCAAAAAAACAAATGATAAAATTAGAAAAATGGCAATGATGTGACATATTACCATCAAATTAAGTCACATCACCATCAAATTAGCGTGTTTTGTTTAATTTGGTTTTCCCAATTATGTTTCTCATTTAACTATTACGTGTCATAAGCTTTGATGGTTCGGGTCCAAACCAGGGGTAATGTGATTCGACCAAACTCTTCATGGGGATGGATTAGTGGATGAATCATGAATGGATGGTCTTTCGTGCTGAATCATGACTGGTGGCTCCGTGGCTGATTTAAAGTGGTCGTGGTCGATGGTGGTCGACCCGAGCGAGTCGTCTCTTGCCATGGATAATTCTCCTCGAATGGCCAAAAGTCTTCATTTCTTGTCTAGAATATGTAGTAATGGGGAAAAAAATAAAATTCTCTCTGCTGATGTGACAGGGCGACTCCAAAGGTGATTAGGGTTTTGGCCGTGAAGTTCACTCAAGCAGTTCTGGCGGGACCGCCGCCGCCTGTTCTAGACATCTCTTTGCCGGTGGTTGTCGAAGCTTCACCGGTAGGACCAGGGATACCAGAAAACTTGAAGAAACCATCGTATTCAGCAATAGTTCAATCAAAGCCTCAGTTAACGAAACATGAGTTCAATGTCTCGGTAGTTGATGGAGAAGAAACTGTGATGATTCCAGATGATATCATCGACGGATCAACTCCGCTATGGGAAGATTTCATCATTGGAAAATTCCTATCTACAGCTCCGCACATCGCAAAGGTCCATGTTATTGTCAATAAGATATGGACTAACGGAGACAAGTCAGCCAAGATTGATGCTATTGTTGTCAACGACAAGATGATCAAATTCAGAATAAGGGATAGTTCAATGCGTGGTCGAGTTCTGAGAAGAGGGATGTGGAACATAGCAGACGTACCCATGGTTGTCTCTAAGTGGTCACCGGTGGTGGAAGAAACACAACTGGCAATTACCTCTATCCCGATGTGGGTCGTTCTGAAAAATGTGCCACACAAAATGTATTCCTGGGAAGGTTTGAGTTTTTTGGCGAGTCCAGTAGGGGAACCAAAAAGATTACATCCGGACACAGAAACGTGCAAAAGTTTCGAAGAGGCTAAGGTCTTCGTGATTGCGGATTTATCAAAAGAGTTACCAAAATCCTTTCGTTTCAAATCTGATAAAGGAGTGGACGCAGTGGTGGAATTCAAATACCCTTGGTTACCAATTCGCTGTGCCACATGCTCTAAATGGGGGCATCTCATGGACACATGTATTGTTGGGAAGAAGGATAAGGCTAGAGCGCTTGAAACAGAGGAAACTGAACTGGTGGCAAAGAAAGTACCTAATGGAGGAGAACTGTTGGAAAAAATCGAATCAACTGAGCCGAAAGAAGCAGATATGAAGGAAAGGCATGAAAGAATAAGTGAGATCGGCCAGCCTCTATTGAGACAGGAAGGGAACTCTGATTCAACAACAGTAATTCTAAGAGGAGAAAATGGAAACGAAGGAGGTAGTGAAGTAAAGGAGCACGATGAACACTCAGAAGAAGTTTCATGGAGCTCTCCAACAAAAGTGAGTCGAGCCCAGAACAGAAATCAAGGGTCCGGTAATAATATAGAATCGCGCTCTCGGTACTCTGTTTTAGAAACTGAAAGTGATGAAGTCGAAGAGGGGGAAGTTCAAAGCGAGGAAGTGGTAGCTGAGTCAGTCACCGGAAGCGATGAAGTCGTATCTGAGGCAGTCCTTCCAGTCACTGAGGTACAGAGTGAAAAACAAGTATTTCAAGAAGAGAAAATCGAGGAACATAGCTCCCTACGTCCTTCTCTGCCTAGAGCTACAAAGACTGATGCTCAAAACAAAATTTTGAGCAAAAAGGCCACCTCGAAGAAGAATTAAATGTCGGGGTTCTGTTGGAATGTGCGCGGTTTTAACAAATTTTCAAAACATTCCATCGTTCGGAGTTGGTTACAACAAAGTTCAATGACTTTCGGTTGTTTGATAGAAACAAGGGTGAAGGAGGGAAAGATGAGTTGAATTATGAATAATTTTTTTCAAGGCTGGTCTGTATTAGCTAACTACAAATTCAATAGACGAGGTCGTATTTGGGTTATGTGGAAACATAATGCGAGGCTAACACCGGTATTTAAGAGCAGTCAAGTGATTACCTGCTCAGTTCTTTTAGAAGGGCAAGAGGAGGAGTTTATGTGCTCTTTTGTGTACGCATCTAACTTTGTTGAGGAGAGGAAAACGCTATGGGAAGATCTGAGAAATCATTATGATTCGCCACTGTTTCGCAATAAACCGTGGCAAATTTGTGGTGATTTCAATGAGATATTGAGAGGAGACGAACACTCGAACTTTACGGTTTCCCCACAAATTCCAGCAGGAATGAGAGACTTTCAAGAAGCAGTACGACATTGCTCGATGTTGGATTTAGGGTATCATGGACCGTGTTTCACATGGTGCAATAAAAGGGAAGGTGAATTAATCTGCAAAAAGCTGGATAGGGTCTTGGTTAATAGCGAATGGACGATGAGATTCCCAAACTCATACTCTGTTTTTGAAGCAGGAGGCTGTTCAGACCATTTACGATGCAGAATTGAACTAGAAAGTCAAGCTGTGCGAGGAAGACGTCCATTTAAATTTACAAACATCACTTTGAAGCTGCCTCAATTTCTGCCGGCGGTGGAGAAATTCTGGGACAACACAGATCCGTTGTTTATTTCGACATCAACTTTGTACAGATTCTCGAAAAAAATGAAGGCTCTAAAACCTTTGATGCGGGACTTGAGCAAGGAGACCTTCGGGGACCTCACTCGACGAACGAAAGAAGCTCATGTTGATCTATGTCAGAAGCAACAGGCTACGCTACAACAGCCGTCACAAGAGAGAATGGAGGAAGAAAGTGCAGCTTTTGCGAAATGGCAAAACCTGTCAACTTTGGAAGAAGGATTCCTGAAACAGAAAGCAAAGATTCATTGGTTGGAGGTGGGAGACCAAAATAACAAGACATTCCACAATGCAGCTCAAGTGCGTAAGATGAAGAACACAATTCGAGAAATCAGGGATAATAATGGGGATATCTTGACAGAGGGGGATGCGATTAAGGCAGAGGCTGAGCGGTTCTTCAACGATTTTTTAACACAAGTGCCATCGGATTATCAAGGTGTCTCAGTAGAAAGACTGCATGAGATCATCAAGTTTCGATGCTCTGAAACAGAAAGGGCTCAGCTGGTCAGGGAAGTAACAGAAGAAGAGATAAAGAAGATTATCTTTGCGATGCCAAATGATAAGTCTCCGGGACCGGATGGTTTCACCAGTGAATTCTATAAAGCTGCCTGGCCGGTAATATGCACTGATTTCATTGCAGTGATCAAATCATTCTTCATCAAGGGGTTTCTTCCGAAAGGTTTGAATTCAACTATCCTTGCCCTCATCCCAAAGAAAGATGATGCCCGAGAGATGAAGGATTACAGACCAATCTCCTGCTGCAATGTCTTATATAAGGTGATCTCCAAAATCATAGCCAACAGGCTCACGCTGATGCTCCCAAAATTCATCGCACAGAACCAATCGGCATTCGTTAAAGAACGTCTGCTGATGGAGAATGTATTACTTGCTACTGAGATAGTCAAGGACTATCATAAAGAGGACATCTCTCCCAGATGCTCTATGAAGATTGACATTTCAAAAGCTTTCGATAGCGTGCAATGGAGTTTTTTATTAAATACGCTTGAAGCCCTCCACTTCCCGGAGCAATTCATCCATTGGATCAGTCTTTGCGTAACAACACCATCATTTTCAGTCCAAGTGAATGGCGAGTTAGCTGGTTTTTTTCAGAGCAAAAGGGGGATAAGACAAGGATGCTCATTGTCTCCTTATCTCTTTGTCATTTGTATGAACGTCCTATCACATCTAATTGATGCAGCAGCGACCGAGAGGAAAATTGGGTATCACCCAAAATGCAAGACAATCCAACTTACTCATCTATGTTTTGCTGATGATTTAATGGTCTTTGTAGATGGGACAAAAAGATCGATTAAGGGGATATTAGAAATTTTTGATGAGTTTGCAACAATCTCGGGACTAAAGATCAGTATTGAGAAGTCTACTCTCTACTTGGCCGGAATTTCAGAACGCAACCAAGAGGAGATCATCGCTCACTTCCCCTTTGCTGTCGGACAGCTTCCCGTCAGGTATCTAGGCCTACCCCTCCTCACCAAAAGGATGACAGCTGCAGACTACACTCCTTTAATTGAAAGAATAAGAAACATGATAAGCTTGTGGACAGCCAGGTTTTTATCATTTGCGGGGCGTTTACAACTCCTAAGCTCGGTAATCGCAAGCCTGAGCAATTTTTGGATGACTGCATACAGATTACCAAGCGCGTGCACAAGGGAAATTGATAAAATCTGCTCTGCATTCTTATGGTCGGGTCCTGTGCTCAACACGAAGAAGGCGAAAGTGGCTTGGGAAGTGGTATGCAGACCAAAAAATGAAGGCGGGCTGGGTCTGAAGTCTCTCTGTGATATCAACAAGGTGTCATGCTTGAAACTTATCTCGGCAAGAGACTCTCTATGGGTCAAATGGATACGAAATACAATTCTACGCAAAGGAAACTTCTGGTCGATAAAAGAAACATCAACATTGGGCTCATGGATGTGGAAAAAATTGTTGAAATTCAGAGAAGTGGCAAGGAATTTTCATAAAGTCGAAGTCCGCGATGGATTACACACAGTGTTTTGGTACGATAATTGGTCCTCACTGGGAAGACTACTTGATCTTACAGGGGCACGAGGAGTAATCGATTTAGGCATCAGCAGTCAAGCAAGTGTGGCCGATGCTCTGAAGCATCGACGACGAAGGCATAGGACAATAACTCTCAACAACATCGAGCATGTATTGAATCAAACCCATCAAGATCAAACTGATCGGCAAGGAGAAGATGTACAGTTGTGGAGAAGTTCTGAAAATACGTTTAAGAAGACGTTCTCAACAAACATCACATGGAATCAGATCAGGGAAACAAGGCCGAAAGTGGACTGGTCGGCGGGAATTTGGTTTCGATACTCGACACCAAAATATGCTTTCTTGAGTTGGCTCACAATTCTAAACCGCCTCTCAACGGAAGATAGGATGAAGCAATGGAATGGAGGTCAACAATCTATCTGTGTCTATTGTGGTCTTGAAGAATCGAGAAACCATATATTCTTCTCATGTACTTACTCCTCGGGTATATGGGAGAATATGGTTTCTCGCATACTCGGCACAGCTTACACAACAAACTGGGAAAATCTGACTACCTTACTACACAATTCAAATCTCAGCCAGCTGGAAATGTTCATCTTCAGATACGCATTTCAAACAACAATCTATCACATTTGGAGAGAAAGAAACGCTCGAAGACACGGGGAAACCCCTATCCCAGCGGCTACACTTTCACGGTACATCGACAAAAATATTCGGAATCGCATCACCGCCATTAGAAGAACGGAGGATCGAGCTTATGACGACGCTCTCATCGCATGGTTCGCTTCGAGGCTCCCGTAAAGGATCTCTGAGGCTTCCTTCTCAAACGAAGTTTTCAGATTTTTGAATATGTAAAAACGTAGATGCATTCATTGTAAAAACGATTTTTTTGGGTTCGAATTAATTTAACATTCAGTTCAAAAAAAAAAAAGGAATATGTAGTAATGCTTGTCTTGACTTAACTTGTCTCCAAGTGATGTTCTTTAGGCTTAGTGGCTTCCGAATGGGTTGTTTTTTCCTCTGTCTCTTCATGTATTGGCATCACTTCTACATCATGTGGGAATGCGGGTATGATGACCACATCATTACGGAACATATAATTTTTTTTTTCTGTAACATGTTATTTTGTTATGTAGACGTCAAATTTATCACATGAAACTCTAATTATTATTGTTGTAGCTAGAATTACAATGGTCAAAATTTGTAAATATGAATAAACGGAAGACTATGACTTATCCGTCTTATCTTTAATAAAAGAAGAACTGAGGGTAATAAACAGAAAGTTTGTTACTCGACGAGATCAATCATGATTCGGAAATGATTCAGAAAAGGTTTTTGCGGGTAAACTGGATTTCGTATTTCAATTCTCAAGAGTGATTTTACAAGAACAATAACAAAGAAATAGCCAAAAACCTAGTAGAAACTAAATGTGCGAGTGTAAAGTTAATAGTGTGTGTGTTGAGAGTTGGATTCGGCGTCTCTTTTTCCCTTCTCTTGTCCTTGTTTTATACTCCGAGATCGTGTTAACATTATCATTTACTCCGCCTGATTCGCCATGAATGGTATTTAGTTCTGAGGCTCCGCCCGTTACATTTATTCGCCTTAATTCACCGGTTTGAACGAGTCTTTGGTCTCGTCAGGGTTAACTAACGGTTATGCATTTAATCCCTTTTGACCGTAGACTTTCATTATGGTGGGCCTTTCAACTTGGCATGTCACTTTCATTCTGTTTTTTCTTTTGACCGTGCTCCCGCTCAGCTGGTTCAACATCATCCGGATCCTCATCTTTTGACATTAAGGATTCCGGATTATCGATCTTGACTTTGCCAAGCTTCCCTTCTGCATACATTACAATGAGTACATCTTTAAACCTATAACATTTCACAGTCGAGTGTCCATACCGTTGGTGATGGTCACAATATGCTTCCTTATATTTGCCCAATGTGTCGTCAGACTTCGGAGGTCGGTCATCGCTGCTCCCCCTCAATTCTCTTTGAATTCTGGGCATTGGTTCGAAAGATACAACATATTTAGCAAGGACATGTCTATCTGGCGCCCAAACGAGTTATGCACAAGTTTCAGTACCGACCCACCTATACCGGCCCAAATCTAGTCGGTACAGACCATCAAAACCAGCACGACCCATACTTGGCCGGGTCAAGATCCGGTTTGTTCCGGGTTGACCTGGTCCGCCCAAGATTTCTTATAAATACTCAAGACCTAATTACTTTGTGACCTATCTTTTCTTAAGCAAAAACACATATCATTTTCTAAGGGATTTGTAAAAGAGATCTTTATTTTATTTATGCAATCTAAGTTTTAAACTTCTTAATCTCTTCTAATCTTTCATCTTTTTATTCTCTAATCATGATTAACAACACATCTTTCATGAGATTTGGTGTGTTCTTCATGATTAGTGAGTAGTCTTTTTAGAGCTCATGGATGGGGTTGATTTAGGGGATTTCGTGATAGATTTATGATGTCTAAGGCTTAGTTTACATCTTTTCTCTCTTATTTAGTGTTCGTAATGCTAGATTAAGCTTGAGAGAGTTAGTCTAGATCATAGGAAATTTCATGCACATAAGGTGTTCGATGAAATTCCCCCAAATAACTAAATAAGAGATTTTTCTTGCTTAGCCTATGAGAGTGGTTGTTTAAGGAGTATTATGGCTATTGAATCTTATGATTAATGCTTGTTAATTAACTTTTCACAAATAAAAGTTTGTTCTTGATTTGTTAATTAGCAAAGTGATTAGTGCCATGAGAGTGGATTAGTCTTGTTTAAGTGTTTTAAGCTAAGGAAAATTGCTTGATTGTGTGTAATGACATTATAGGTTGATCATAGAAGTCCCCAAAGTCCATAACCTCATCCAAAGACTTGCCTTTATCTATTTGTTAATCTCGTTTAGTGCTTGTTTAAGTGTTTGTTACTTGCTTGCTTTGAATTTGAATTATTAGGTTGCTAGAATTAAAACCAAAAACCACTTTGCTAGCTTAAATTAGAGAGTTTCTTGTATTCTTGTTGCATTAAACTAAACCCCGATTGGATTGACACCTTAAATACTACAATGATATGAGTAAGCTTAAAGATTGATTCATAAGTAAAATCCTACTTATCAATTGGCGCCGTTGCCATTTGGGGTTCTTGTTTAGTTAAATAGGATTTAGATTCTTTTTGAGATTAAGCCTGAAAAATTGGATTTCACATTTAAACTGATCTCTAACTTTTAAAAAATGGTAATGGTTTCGATGTTTATTTAGTGTTTGGTAATGATTTTCATATATCATTGTCGCTTTCTCTATATACGGGATATTGTTACAAAAAATCACAAATCCATGTTATCGGGTCAAATAGAATTCAGCAGGTAAAAGTACAAATTGCTTACACACTTAAAAAGTACAAATTGCTTACACACTCAAATATAATCTCTATAATAAACCAAATATTATTGGCCTAGTGGTAGTAGTTAAATTGGTTGGGATGGGTATGTGCCATCTTCCTGGGTTCGAGTGCTCTTGGCCACCGGAGAACGCCTTAAGTGGCAAGAAAACGTGGAGCGCCTGCGGGCCTCGTGGGATTAGTCTTTGGGTCTAGCAAGTCTTTGGGATCCCCACGGTTACAAAAAAAAAAACAAAAAAATCTCTATAATATTATTTAAGAATATATTTTTGAAAATGAACTTTATTTTGTAAGTTATTACATATTATGACATTACAAATAAGAAAATGTTAATGTTTCTGCACAATATGAATCTTGATTGTCTATGGTTATGCGCTTATTTGAAACTAGAACACACGGAATGTTAACCCGGTTCACCGACGTGGCTACGTCCGGGGGAGAGTAACGCTCTGCCTTGCGAAATGCACTATGGGGGTTTGATCGGAAACACCCCGATCGTGGTGTTTACAATATCAGCGAGCTTACTCTCTGTTTCTCTGTCCTTTAGGTGCAAGAACAGAGACAACCGAGACCGTTGGAGAAAGACAGGCCGGACCTTCGCCGGAGCAAGAACGAGCCTCTGAGATCTGAAGAAACGAGTCGCCGATCGTCTTCTTCACTTTCTCTCTCTTCTCTCTCTGTCTAACAACCTCTTTCTCTCTCTACTGTAACTTGTTCTGTTACACTTGCGAAGAAGATGACTTTCTTCTTGTTGTTATAAACGCACCGTTTATTGCCTTTGGGCTTTTGTCAATCGTATTTGGGCCTTGAATCAATTTGTCTTGGCCCATTAGTGTTTCGACCCAAACACCAATTTCCACAAACTCCACCTTGTTTCTGTCGAAACCCTAGCCGATTCAGACAACAACCCGCAAAACACTCCCATGGCGACTAAGCTGAGCTCTGATGCGATTCCGCCGTAGCTCCGCCGTCCTTGATTTTATCGACGATCTTCTCCGATTAAAAGACTCGTCTCGGTCTCCTCAACACTCGACTGAGACCCTCTCTCGACTTGGACCTGACCCTTGGAACCCTAAAGAGCTATCGCTGCTTCTGTCTTCCAACCATTCAGATACTCCACCTTGATCTAAAGACCCGGTGTCTCTGCTCAACGTCACTCTCAGGTAACTCAAGTAGTAACCATATACTTTGAACCTGTTGTTGTCAAGTAAAATCAATTAACCAGAGATACTGACCCTTCTTCTGGTTTGATTTGCGAGAGACCAACCTTGACAACGGAGTTACCTGGAGCTACCTCGTCGCTCAAGCGACATTCACCAAATCACAGCAGAGCTGGAACTTAGACCCAGGTAAGGCTTTAGTTAGGAAGTCTGCTGGATTCTTACTTGTGTGAATCTTGTGTAGTGTGACTGTTCCGTCAGCCACAATGTCCCTGATAAAATGATATTTGGTTGCCACATGTTTAGTTCTTTCGTGATGTACTGAGTTCTTGGCTAGTGCTAACGCACTCTGAGAATCACAGTGTATCCGAACACTCCCTGAATTAAAACCCAACTCATCAGATAAACTCTTTAACCAAATGGCCTCTTTCACGGCTGAGGATAGAGCCATGTATTCTGCCTCAGTCGTTGACAATGCCACAACAGATTGTAAGTTTGATCTCCAACACACTGTGTTACCCCAAACTTTGAAAACAAATCCTGTTACTGATCTTCTTTTGTCAAGGTCAGTAGCATAATCAGAGTCACAAAACCCTTCAATGCTAAAACTTGAATTCTTGGTAAACGTTAGAGATGACTTATAAGCTCCCCTAAGATACCTCAAAACCCATTTTACTGCAGCCCAATGTTCTCGGCCTGGTTTAGACATAAACCTGCTGATAACTCCAACAGCATAGGCCAAATCTGATCTTGAGCCTATCATGGCGTACATCAAACTTCCCACAGCACTAGCATATGGGACATTCTCCATATGTCCAGCTTCTTCTTTCCTTTCTTCTTTGGTTAAACTCTTCAACCTGAAGTGAGTAGCTAAAGGAGTTGTGACTTCTTTAGCTTCTGACATTCCAAAACTCATTAACACTTTCTCAATGTAGTTTTCTTGTGATAGGATTAGAATTCCTTTACTCCTGTCCCTTTGAATGTCCATACCCAGTATTCTTGAAGCTTGTCCCAAATCTTTCATTTCAAATTCCCTGCTTAAGCTGTCCTTAACCTTCTGTATTCCAGACTTGTTCCCTGAAGCTATCAGCATGTCATCAACGTATAGTAACAGAAAAATCTCCTGATTTGTCTGTGTGTTTCTCATGTAGACACAAGGATCTAGGTTGCTTCTAATAAAATTTTCACTCTTCATGAAACTGTCAAACCTCAGATTCCACTGTCTAGGTGACTGTTTAAGGCCATATAGAGATTTCCGTAGAAGACACACCTTGTTTTCATCTCCTTTCTTAATGTATCCTTCAGGCTGACACATCAGAATCCTTTCATCTAGTTTCCCATGTAGGAACGCTGTCTTGACATCTAACTGTTCTAGCTCATAGTCCTTGTTAACCACAAATGACAACATCAATCTGATTGAAGTGTGCTTTACCACTGGTGAAAAGATTTCATTGTAGTCTATTCCTTCTTTCTGTGAAAACCCCTTAGCTACAAGTCTGGCCTTGTACCTCTTTCTTCTCAACTCCTGGTATTCCTGGTTTTAACTTGAAAATCCACTTACACCCTACCAGCTTAGCCTTTTCTGGTTTATCAATCAGATCCCAAGTGTGATTCTTATTCAAAGAATCCATTTCCTCATCAGCTGCATTGTTCCAGTATTTCCATTTCTTACTCCTCTTAGCTTCGTCAAATGATCTAGGTTCTTCTGTTTCTATATCATTCGCTACTGACAGTGCATAGGCCACGAAGTCTGAGTCTTCATACCTTGAGGGTGGTCGTACGTTGACTCTTCTGCTTATGTCTCTTGCTAAGAGATACTCATCCGGAGAATGATTTCCTTCTGAGCCTGGTTCATCACTGAAAATTAACCTGTCTGAATCCTCTGAACTTTCTGAATCATCTGAACTTTCTGACCCATATGAACTTTCTGATTCTGGTTGTGAAAAAGATCCTCCACCTTGAGACGAAGATTCTCCTTGTTCAAAACCAGAGGGAGAAGGCCCTTGGGTTAACTCTGAGTTAAAGGAAACTGTGTTTTTCTTCTTGTTGCCTTTCTTTTCCTTTTTCTTGTCTCCTGACTTCCGTGATTCTTCTCTCAAGGTATCCTTGTATATCTCATCTTCCCTGAATACCACATTCCTGCTTGTTGTGCATTTCCCATCTTCTGGAATCCAAACTCTGTAGCCTTTTACACCAAAAGGATAACCCATGAAGATACCTTTGACAGCCCTTGGACTTGTCTTTTCTTGAACCGTATGCACATAGGCTGTGCAGCCAAACCTCCTTAGGTGAGTTAAATCTGGCTTGTGACCAGACCAAACTTGCTCAGGCAACTTAAACCCAATGTTGGAATTTGGAGTCCTGTTAATGAGATATACTGCAGTAGAAGTAGTCTCTGCCCAGAAATCTTGGCCCAAACCTGTTTCCGCAAGCATGCTTCTGACTCTATCCATGATAGTCCTATTCATCCTTTCAGCCACACCATTCTGTTGTGGTGTATAGGTGCATGTCCTGTGACGTTTGATCCCACTCTTCCTGCAGAGTTCATCAAACTGTATATTGCAAAACTCTAGACCATTATCAGTTCTTAGACATTTTATCTTCTCCTGCGTGTGGTTTTCAACAGCTTCTTTCCACTCCTTAAACCTGTGAAATGCCTCATCTTTTGTCTTCAGGAAATAAACCCAAACCTTTTTAGAGAAGTCATCAATGAAACTTATGAAGTACTTGCAGCCTCCTAGGCTTTCTGGGGTAGAAGGGGATCCCCACAGATCCGAGTGAACGTATTCCAATATCCTTTTAGTGGTGTGTTTGGCTTAGGGAAACTTTGTTAATGGGATTTACCCAAAACACAACTCTCACAGAATTCCATTTTTCCAACTTCAGTTTGTGGCAAATAACCGTCTCTCACTAGTACTTCCAAGTTCTTTGAGCCAATGTGACCTAACCTTGAATGCCATAAGGTAGTTAGCTTTTCTTTTGACTCAATGAGATTTGCTTCTCCATTAGTCACCTTAGCTTGAAGATGATATAGACTTCCATCATATTTTCCTGTAATGATCTTCTGTCCATTTTTGTAGAAATTTATGATGAAATCTTCACCCTCGTACTTGCAGCCTGCCTTTTCTAACATTCCATATGAGATAAGGTTTTTACCAATCTCTGGCATGTAACTTACTTCTGTGAGTATCACCACATTGCCATCAGGATTTATGAATTTGATTTTTCCAATCCCTTTCACTTTACTTAATGTGTTATTTGCCATTAATACTTCTCCCCCATCCAGTGCTTCAAAATCAAATAGAAGGCTCTTGTTGTGTGTTATGTGAAATGTGCACCCAGAATCCAACACCCAATCATCCTTTGAACCTTTCTGGCTTGCAGTGAGAACAAATGGTTGCTTAACTTCTTCAACAACATTTGCTGATGATTCACCACTCTTTTTCTTATCTCTTTGAGGACACTCTCTTTTCCAATGTCCTTCTTTTCCGCATATGAAACATTCTCCTTTAGATGAATCGGTTCTGGACTTTGATTTCCCCCTTTTCTTTGACTTATCATACTGCTTATACTTCTTTCCTTTTCCATACTCTGTCCTTTTCTATGATCTTCCTCTGTTTTCTGCGTAAAGTGCTTCCGCAGCAGCTTTCCCTTTAGAGAGTAGACCCTTTTGTCTTAACTCTGCTTCCTTGGAGTAGGCTGAGGTGATCACTTCATCCACCGTAAGTGTCTCCTTGCCGGTACCATACTGTAATGTATGTACAAGCTGATCATAGGCTAGAGGAAGTCCTGACAGTAGCTGGATGGCCTGGTCTTCATCATAGATGGTGATCTTTAGACTTTCAAGGTCTGCAATCAGTTTCAGAAAAACGTCCACATTTTCTTCTATGGACTTGTTCTCCTCCATCTTGAAACATGAGAACTGTTTCTTTAAGTGAATCCTATTTGGTAATGACTTTGTTTGATATATCTTTTCCAGAGCTTTCCACTGTCCTAGTGCAGTGGGCTCATGCATTATCTTTCTTAGTATAGAGTCACTCAAACAGGTTCCCATGAGACTTCTCACCCTGAGATCTTTGTCAGCCATCTTTTTATCGATTTGTGGCTGTGTTGGAGGTTCTGCTCCTTCTCCTTTTGTCGCTGTTGATGCATAGATTGTGTAACCTTCTTGAATTACAGTAAGTAGTCCTTGTATTTCAAGCTGACCCTGCGTCTTGTACTTCCACATCCCAAAATCACCTTTGCCATCAAATTTGTCCATCTCAAATCTTCCATGCATCGGTTCCATATTTTGCTAATCCTGCTATTGTTTCTTTCAGGTGTGATGACTACAGAAAATGCATTTTCTTCTTCAGCACACCAGTTCCTGATTCTAGTATACTCCTCACGCACTTGACCAAAATCCAAACAAGATAAGTCGCACTGCACCTTATTCTTACCTTGTTGATTCAGTGATTGCGACTTCTTTGCCCCGAGCCTGGAGCTCTGATACCAATTGTTAATGTTTCTGCACAATATGAATCTTGATTGTCTATGGTTATGCGCTTATTTGAAACTAGAACACACGAAATGTTAACCCGGTTCACCGACGTGGCTATGTCCGTGGGAGAGTAACGCTCTGCCTTGCGAAATGCACTATGGGAGTTTGATCGGAAACACCCCGATCGTGGTGTTTACAATATCAGCGAGCTTACTCTCTGTTTCTCTGTCCTTTAGGTGCAAGAACAGAGACAACCGAGACCGCTGGAGAAAGACAGGTCGGACCTTCGCCGGAGCAAGAACGAGCCTCTGAGATCTGAAGAAACGAGTCGCCGATCGTCTTCTTCACTTTCTCTCTCTTCTCTCTCTGGCTAACAACCTCTTTCTCTCTCTACTGTAACTTGTTCTGTTACACTTGCGAAGAAGATGACTTTCTTCTTGTTGTTGTAAACGCACCGTTTATTGCCTTTGGGCTTTTGTCAATCGTATTTGGGCCTTGAATCAATTTGTCTTGGCCCATTAGTGTTTCGACCCAAACACCAATTTCCACATAAAAGATAATTAAAATAGGAAATAATATAATTGTATTTTAAAATTATTGATGAGAATATGAAAAATATTTATTTATCATTAAAGAGGTTATTTACTATTTAGTTTCTTAATTATTTTTAAATAATAATCAATCCATATATATTAAAAAAAAACTATTCAAAATATTGCTATATTTTTCACTATAATTGATTTGAATATATATCAAAATAAAAGCTGAAAATATTTTACTAATTTTATAAAAATTTAGACACAAAAATTAATTTTTAAGAGTTCGTGAACTAACCACAAAACTAGAGTCATTAAACGATGCATATTAGAGTTATATTTTCAAAATTATAGGTTTTGTGGGCTACCCCGGATAATATTTTAGTCCACTGCAAAATGGGTTAAATAGACAAATTAATCTGTTTGACAACTTTATCTATAATCATGAGTTAAACATGTTATAAAATTCAAATAAAAGTAATATTTTTAAAAAAATTCAAAACAATTTCTTTAAAAATAAATTACTATGCGCTAATTAGCGTGGATTAAGTCCTAGTATTAATACAAAACCATAGCCGTAATTAAAATAAAATAAAATAAAATAAAATAAAATAAAATAAAATAAAATAAAATAAAATGCATATAGTATACTATGTGTGAAGATATATTTGGATAATTTTTTTTTAATATATCATGAATTTTTTTGATAGATTAAAAGAATCTCCTTGCATGTTTAATATATATATAGTATACTATGAATGAAGATGTATTTAGATGAATACATTTGTTTGATTAAATCATGAAACTGATGTTAGATTAAAAGAATATCCTTACGACTTTAGGTAATTCTGTTTTGGTGAAACCATGTCATGTTTTTTTTTTTTTTTTTTGTCAACAGGCTTGATACCCAACCCTATTCGGTAAACCAAATCGGGGGTATCGAGTTTACATAAGTGAAAACTGATGGGTAGACTCGAGCACCTCGTGCTAATTTGTCTGCCACTGTGTTGCTCGTGCGTGGGATTTGTGTGATAGAGAAATAGGTGAAAACCTCCTTGCTCCTCTTGAACTCCTCCAACTGTAACGTAAATGCCGGCCACTCCTTCGGTGTAGACACCATCTTCACCAACTCTGAGCAGTCTGTAGCAAAGGCTATCGCCGTCTTGTGGTTTGCAATCATGCAATGCATCGCCCAGATGAGGGCTTCCAATTCCACGTGTAACGGGGATAGACTTCTTCGTAGATTACGGGACCCCATAATCTTTCCTTCAATTCCTTCCTGAAAGCAAACCCATCCTAATCCAGAAAATTTATCCCCGTCAATATAGCATGTGAGACTGTTGTATTCATTTTGTTCATTTATTCCCGTGTTGAGACCCGGTTGTTGGGGAGATATGTCTGGTTCACCATTTTGTGCTGCTTCCCAAGTTGCTATTTCTGTTTCCGCTATCCTCAGAATCTCTTGTGGGTTTCTATCCACATTTGCGAACACCTTGTCATTCCTTGCTTTCCAAATGCTCCACACAATCCACGGGAACATTATATTCCTTTCCTCATCTGGAATTCTCCAAAATAGATGATCAAAATTGGCAAAAACCGATGTCATCGGAAAAATTCCCGGGGCCGAGGGAATATGAGATAGTGCCCATGTTTGTAGTGCTGGTGGGCATTCAAACAATACATGGTTAATCGTTTCCCCCTCCACACCACACCTAGCACATTGTGTGTCACAATTTATTCCTCTAGCGCGTAGGTTCGCTGTGACCGACATACACCCCGAGATTGCTTGCCATATAAAATGTCGCAATTTCGGTGGACAAGTCAATTTCCATGAGTGTGCATGTAACTCTTTTATATCTGGACCGTAGAAGTAGTTGTCGCCGTTATCTGTGATTTGTTGGCCAACCTGATATCCCGACTTGACCGTATATTTTCCTGATTTCGTATAGTGCCAACCAGGCGTATCTGGTCGATATAGACTACTGATGTGTATTCCGCGTATAAGTTCCACATCGGCCGGTTCGATAATTGCGTTTATCAATTCCAGGTTCCACGTTTGTGTCGCCGGATCAACCAAATGATTGACCCTGAGATTTGGGTAATAATTGTACCCTTTACATGTTGCTGATCTCGGGGGAGAGGATGGTATCCATGGGTCATTCCATACATGTCATGTTTTTATCAATGTATTTTATGATTTTAATTTTTTTTAATAAGATTAAACAGAAACAAAAGAAAAGATAGATACAATTATTAGCACTAATTGATTATGAGGTGAAGTGCAAGAATTGATACAGGGAAATAANTTTTGTCAACAGCCTTGATACCTAACCCTATTCGGTGAACCAAATCGGGGGTATCGAGTTTACATAAGTAAAATCTGATGGGTAGACTCGAGCACCTCGTGCTAGCTTGTCTGCCACTGTGTTGCTCGTGCGTGGGATTTGTGTGATAGAGAAATAGGTGAAAACCTCCTTGCTCCTCGTGAACTCCTCCAACTGTAGCGTAAATGCCGGCCACTCGTTCGGTGTAGACACCATCTTCACCAACTCTGAGCAGTCTGTAGCAAATGCTATCGCCGTCTTGTGGTTTGCAATCATGCAATGCATCGCCCAGATTAGCGCTTCCAATTCCACGTGTAGCGGGGATAGGCTTCTTCGTAGATTACGGGCCCCCATAATCTTTCCTTCAATTCTTTCCTGAAAGCAAAACCAACCTAAACCAGAAAATTTATCCCCTTCCTTCCATGACCCGTCAATATAGCATGTGAGCCCGTTATATTCATTTTGTTCATTCATTCCCGTGTTGAGACCCGTTGGTTGTTGGGGAGATATGTCGGGTTCCCTATTTTGTGCCGCTTCCCAAGTTGCCATTTCTGTTTCCGCTATTCTCATAATCTCTTGTGGGTTTCTATCCACATTGGAGAACACCTTGTCATTCCTGGCTTTCCAAATGTTCCACACAATCCACGGGAACATTATGTTCCTTTCCTCAGCTGGAAGTCTCCAAAATAGATGATCAAAATTGGCGAAAACCGATGTTATCGGAAAAACTCCCGGGACCGATGGAATATGCGAGAGTGCCCATGTTTGTAGTGCTGGTGGGCATTCAAATAATACATGGTTAATCGTTTCCCCCTCCACACCACACCTAGCACATTGTGTGTCACAATTTATTCCTCTAGCGTGTAGGTTTGCTGTGACTGACAGACACCCCGAGATTGCTTGCCATATAAAATGTCGCAATTTCGGTGGACAAGTCAATTTCCATGAGTGTGCCTGTAACTTCTTTATGTCTGGACCGTAGAAATAGTTGTCGCCGTTGTCTGTGATATGTTGGGCAACCTGATATCCCGACTTTACCGTATATGTCCCTGATTTCGTATAGTGCCAACCAGGCGTATCTGGTCGATATATACTACTGATGGATATTCCGCGTATAAATTCCACATCTGCCGGTTCGATGATTGCGTTTATCAATTTCAGGTTCCATGTTTGTGTCGCTGGATCAACCAGATGATTGACCCTGAGATTTGGGTAATAATTGTACCCTTTGCATGTTGCTGACCTCGGGGGAGAGGATGGTATCCATGGGTCATTCCATACTGATATGGTGCCTCCTGAACCAACTCTTTTGATTAGCTCTTTTGTAACCAGAGGTCTAGCCGAAATGATACTCCTCCATCCAAAGGACGGGGAGTATGACTTAATAGGGTCTAAAGGGTCTGCGTTCCGATAGTACCGCCCTTTAAAGACCCGAGCGAAAAGCGATTCCGGTTGTTCCATTAACCGCCATAGCTGTTTTGCTAGTAATGCTGTGTTGAAATCCTCTATTGATCGAAACCCGATTCCACCATCTAACTTATTCCGGCACATCTTCTTCTATGCCATCCAATGCATTCCTTTCTGTTGACCGTCTGAACTCCACCAAAATCGCGCTGCCGCACTGGTTAGTTTAGCGGTAATAGTCTTAGGTAACCGAAAGCATGACATGACGAAAGTTGGCATAGCTGTGGCTACCGATTTAAGTAGAACCTCTTTACCTCCTTTAGTCAGGAGTCTAGATGTCCACCCGTTGACTCTATCATTATGTCGTTCGACAACAAAGTTGAAAATCTTACTCTTTGCCCCTCCGAGATTTTCCGGCAGACCCAGATAAGAACCCATCCCTCCCATATTTTGGATTCCTAACAATTGTTTTATCTCGTCCTGTACCGATTCTGGAACCGTGTATCCGAAATTTAAAGAAGATTTTGAAAAATTGATTTGTTGCCCTGAGACCAACTCGTATTGCTGAAGTATATGTAATATAGTGTGACATTCTTGTACCGTAGCCTTGCAGAAAAAAAGACTATCGTCCGCAAAGAGTAAGTGTGAGATCGCTGGACCTGCCCTTGCTACCTTTAGCCCCGTAAGTGATTTCTCCCTTTCTGCTTTCCGTATATTGGCTATCAAGACCTCCGTGCAGAGAATGAACAAGTACGGAGATAATGGGTCGCCTTGTCGCAATCCTCTGAATGGCGTTATTTGTCCTTTGGGATTACCGTTAATGAGGACCTTATATTGTACCGATTGTATGCACCACATCATCCATGAAATCCACTTTTCCGCAAACCCAAATTTCCTCAATAGGTGTTCAATGAAAGTCCATTCAACTCGATCATATGCTTTGCTCATATCCGTCTTGATTGCCATGAACTTGCTTTTGCAAGATTTATTGGTTCGTAGTCCGTGAAACATCTCCTGGGCAATCAAAATATTATCCGATATCAGTCGCCCTGATACAAAGGCTGATTGAGTCTCTGAAATCAGATCCGGTAGCAATGTCTTTAACCTCTGACATAACACTTTCGAGATGATCTTATACCCCACATTACACAAACTTATAGGTCTTAATTCCGTCATACGAGTTGGTCTTCCCGTCTTTGGTATTAGGCATATGTTAGTCATATTCAGCCTTCGATCAAAGGAACCCGTTACCAGAAAACCGTTAACCAACTCGACTACGTCTGCCTTTATTATGTGCCATGATCTTTGAAAAAATAAAGCCGTCATTCCGTCCGGTCCGGGAGCCTTCTCTGGATGCATCATGAAAAGTGCTCTGCGAACTTCCTCTTCCGTGGCCATTGCCGTGAGCATATCATTATTTCGGTCCGAAACTAATGCTGGAATCTCACTGAGGGCCTCCTCAAATTCCGTCGGTGAAGTGGATGTGAATAATTCCTCGAAATAGTTTACGGCTACTTGTTCTACATCTTTGTCCGAGGTAACCCAAACTCCTGATGCATCGTGTAGTCCCGTGATTCGATTTCTCGCCCTGCGTTTCTTAACTTGCGCGTGGTAAAACTTAGTATTTCTGTCCCCCACCGTTGCCCATAAGGTCCGACTCTTCTGTTGCCAGAATAATTCCTCATCCAAATAAGCTTCTTTCAGTTTCCTCGTGATATCCATGAGTTCCTCGTTTGTACTATTATCATTATTTTGGATCTCCTCTAATGCTTGTTGTAAATCCCTAATTTTCTCTTTGCCATATGGCAGATTGGTTTTCCGCCATTTTGAAATTTCTCTCCGGCAATTTTTTATTTTCTCTATAAAGAGAGTTCCGCTTCCCGCTGTGTTAATTTCCCAGCCCTTTGCTATTGTTTCCATAAGACCATCCCGCCCAATCCACCGTTTATCGAACCGAAACTGACCCCGTTTCCGGGGTATTTTGTCCTCTATAGTGGCGACAATCGGCCTATGATCCGACCCAATCATTGCTAAATATTCTACGAATGAATGGGAGAATATCTCATGCCAATCCTCGTTTGCTAAGGCCCTATCCAGTCGACACCGCACAATTTTCGAGTTTCGTCTTCCTCGCCAAGACATTGTATTACCCAAACATTGGAATTCCAGAAAACCGCAATGTTGTATCATCAGGTTAAATGACATAAAGGAGGAAGCGGGTCTTAAATTGCCTCCTTGTTTCTCGTTATTCCCCGTTATTTCATTTAGTTCACCTATTATAAACCAAGGATCCGCTCTTGTTAGACTTGTCCGTGTTAACCGTTCCCAAACTTGGTCTCTCTTTTTTGGTATCGGATCACCATATATAAATGATAAGAATACTTTTTTTCCTTGTATTGTTGCCTCGATATCAATTATTCGATTACTTGAGTATAAAACCGTAACATTAAACGAATCATCATAATATAAAGCTAGTCCTCCGCTCGCACCACGCGGCTCGACCGTGAACAATTTATTATAACCGAAATGAAGCTGAAATTTTTGCATAAAAGAAAAATCTTGTTTGGTTTCGGAAAGAAACAAAAACTCGGGTTTATGTTTTTTCCACACCTCCCTAAGATAACCTATTGTATACTTATTCCCAAGTCCCTGGCAATTCCAACTAAGGATTCTCATAAATTAACCAATATGTAATGTTTTTTGCTCCACCTTTAGGATTGAAGATCCATTTGGAGCCACTTGACTGGATTCATCCTCTAGACGACCCGAAGTAATTCCGCTATCCTTCCAATGTAATACCGCTTTCATAACGCGAGAAAAATTCGTTTGTAGTAAGAAAGAGATCTCTAAAATGTTATTATAAATAAAAGAGAAAACATCATTGAACCGACACTGTACGACCCAATTAACAATAATAGGTCCCCAAAAAACCTGAAAATTAAAACCCACTAGGTCCACCCGGCCCCATCTCTCATCTTGTCCCGAGGCTATTGTGGCTATCAAGTCAATCGTAATCTCCAGAGATTGCCAACATCGTCTCCCATATTCCTTTGTTTGTATGGAAGCTAACCATGGAGACTCACAATTCATCGAAAACACAAACTCGGAAACAATAGAGGATGCTCCCTCAACAATATCATCCTCTGATTCGTTTAAGGCCCAAAGAAGTAAGAAAAACACCACCGAATTCCGCCTATATAGGTTATTTATGGAAACTTTATTATCGCATGTCTCCCTACGTTGACCATGATTGTAGGATAGTAAAGATAATGTATTGCTTTGAATTTTTGCCGCATAACCAAAGAATTGGAAAACAGTTAATAAAAGAACCGGAAAATTATTAATATGAATAAAAGCGAAACTGCCTTTCAGATCATACAGTACAACCGTTTCGAAATTAAATAATCTCAAACACACCTGGAAAAAATTGCATACATGAAAATAAAAATAAAAATTTATTGTCCGAAAATTCAAAAAAGGTCGAAGCTTCTTTCTTAATGGAAGAAAGTTTAATGACCCCTTATTATTCAAAACTTGAAAACACCAGAACTTGCAACTCATTTCTAATTCTCAGGTTTTGAAACCTCAGCCAGAACAGTGAAATAAATTATAAATGTAAGACAATAGGTTAAAGTTAATAGAGGATTAGAGGTTGTCTTTGGACAATAAGCTATATTTATTTCACTAAGAATTGGAAGACAAAGAAGGAGCAAGTGGGCCAGTGGTTGTCACACATCTGCTGTCATCTTACCGGTGTCGAGTTCGACTCCACCTGCCATCCATATGTAGGGGTATTTGGCTATTGGGCCGGCCTGTTGTGGCCCAAAATGATGAAAAAAGAAAGAATTGGAAGACAATAAACCATTACTTAACGTTTTTTTGAGTGTGTTAATTTGGTCTATCATTTGTTCGTCAAAGTACATACATAATATTTTTTTTTTATAAAATCAATGGGCAAATTTTATATTTGGGATATGTGATGGTTATGTGAGAAATCTCTATAATATTATTTAAGAATATATTTTTGAAAATAAATTTTGTTTTGTAAGTTATTACATATTATGCCATTACAAATAAGAAAAGATAATTGAAAAAAGATATAATTGTCTTTTAAAATTATTGATTGAATATGGAAATTATTTATTTATCATTAAATAGATTATTTACTATTTCTTTTTTAAATTATTTTTAATATTATATATTTTTAAATAATAATCCATCCATATATATTCAAACAAAAAAAATCTATTCCAAATCTTGCTATATTTTTCACTATAATTTATTATATATTATTTGAATATATATCAAAATAAACGTTGGAAAATATTTTAGTACTTTTATTATAAGTTAGACACAAGAAATATGATTTTTTTTTAAGAGTGCGTGAATTAACCACAAAACTAAAGTCATTAAACGATGCATATTAGAGTTATGTTTTCAAGATTATAGGTTTTGCAGAGTTACCTCGAATAATATTTTATTCCACTGCAAAACGGGTTAAATATACAAATTATTCCGTTTGACAACTCTATCTATAATCATGAGTTAAACATATTATAAAATTCAAATAAAAGAATTTTTTCTTAAATTTCAAAATAATTTCTTAAAAAACAAATTATCCAACGCTATAATTAGCGCGGATTAAGTCCTAGTATAGTACATTTTATAAGAGTATAGCGTGATCTATAAGGTTATTTTACCATGTTGTCGCATCACAAAGACGGACAATATATGCATTATATTAAATAGCATTCAAGGGAATGACAATTTTTTTGGAAATATATTTTTTTTTTTGGAATGAATGTTAAATTATATTCAAACCCGAAAAAACGTTTCTACATCATTGATGCGAGTTATTAATGTAAAGAGCTATTTTAGAACAAGGAGTAAGAAACATATTATGAAGAGCAAGTTCTCCATGTCAATCTGTTGGCCTTGATGCGAATCAAATTTGCATTCCGTCTTCATAGCGCTTATCGCCCAGCATTCATATAGAAGTGAGTCTATTGCGAATTCCTTTATCAATAAACTTGATCAGTCTTGTCGCTGATGATGGACTGGTTGCATGCCTACGTGCATTCCTCTCCCTCCACAACACATGTATTGTCATCTGAAACAAGTGCCGAATTATGAATCCATTCACTCGACATGGTTGGGATCGAGATATGAGATTAATAATTGTACTCCAATCTGACGAAAACTCATGTTGCAAAATCTCCCCAGCCAGATTATGCCATACTTGTTTCAAAAAAGAACATGAGAAAAACAAGTGATTTCTCGATTCCCTTGGGTCTTGACAAAGGACACAGGTTGTGGAAGCATTTTTATTCCAAACCTGCATACGATCTCCCGTAGACAGACGATTCTGTAGTGTTAACCACGCCATAAACCCAAACTTCGGGCAGTTATGCGTGAACCAAATTCCAGCTGACCATGGGATACGTGGGGAAGTTACCCGCAGCTGATCCCTTGTTGTTTTTGTATTGAAACAGGTCTTGAATTTATCCTCCTTCCATCTCCAATATATCGTATCCTCTTCATGTTCGATATATCGTTGTTGAACTTTCTCTAACTCATCTTCCACCCTGTTCAAATCTGAGATTTGATGCCTTCTCCTCCTATGCATAGTAATCACTTCTTCCACCGTAGCCTCTTGTCGGATCCCTAAATCAATGAACCCCCGAGCTCCAAAGAGTGAGAATAGATTACCTAAAGCTGACCAATTGTCATACTAAAAGGACGATGAGCGACCATTTCCAATCTCGACTTTAAGAAATCATGCTGCACTTTGCCGATTTTTCAGTATCGCTTTCCACATCCAAAATCCCGAAGAGTGTAGTGGAGTTAACCCAATAGATTTCCCTCTCATGAGAGTATTGTGAGACCAACGAACCCAAAGTGCGTTTTTAGTCGTAATAATTCTCCACAATAACTTCAATACACATACATCATTAGCTTCGCGAAGACTCTTCAAACCTAGTCCTCCTTCTTCCGTAGGTTTACATACCTCTTTCCAGGCAATCTTAGCTTTCCAGGCAATCTTAGCTTTCCTCGGGTTTAAATCCGGTCCCGACCAAAGAAAGGCAGAGCATATGCTCTCGATTTCCTCAATGCATTTAAGGGGCAATCGAAATGCAGACATCAAAAAATTAGTAAGGCTGGAAATGACTGAAGACAACAATTGTAGTCTCCTAGCAAAAAATATGCAACGAGCTGTCCAAGAGTTTATTCTTCCTCTTATCTTGTCAATGAGTGGCGCATAGTCAAGTGAACGCATCTTCTTCGTTAATAGTTGTAGACCAAGATATCGCACCGGTAAAGTACCAAAATCGAAGGCAAATCTTTGAGACATAGCTTCTCTAATCGAGACCGAAACACCCGCGAGATATGCAGTAGATTTCTCCAAACTTATTTTTAATCCTGACATTGTCGAGAACTCATCAAAAACTCTGATTATGCCTTCCATAGACCTCAAAGTTCCATCCGAAAAAATTCTGAAATCATCTGCGAAGCATAGATATGTCAGCTTCAAATTAGAGCATTTAGGATGGAATCCAAACCTCCTTTGCATTGCAGCCTTATCCAACATTTTTGACAGCACGTTCATAAATATGACGAACAAGTACGGAGAGAGAGAGCATCCCTGTCTCAGTCCTCTTGAACTCCCAAAGTATCCTTCCAATTCTCCATTAATCTGCACCGAAAAGGAAGCTGTGGAGATACATAACCTTATCCAATGTATAAATTCCATGGGCAGATTCAAAGACTCTAGAATATTCTGCAGGAAACTCCACTGGACGGAATCAAACGCTTTGGAAATATCAACTTTCAGAGCACATCTAGAAAAAAATCGTTTCTTTATGATAGCCTGCTACCAGCTTTGAAGCAAAGAGCAAATTTTCAATGAGAAGACGGTCTTGGACGAACGCCGACTGATTTGGACAAATAAATTTCGGGAGTACTTTTTCAATTTATTAGCGAGGATCTTTGAAATCAGCTTGTAGATCACGTTGCAGCACGCTATTGGTCTGTAATTCTTCATTTGCTTTGCTCCTTTTTTCGGGATTAAAGCAAGAATTGTAGAATTTACACCTTTCGGTAGAAATCCTTTGATGAAGAAAGACTGAATCCCAACCACTAGGTCCTTCCCAAGAGTATGCCATCCTTCCTTGAAAAATTCAACCGTATAACCATCCGGACCTGGTGATTTATTTCCAGCCATTAAAAAGAGGACCTCTTTTACTTCTAATTATGTTACTTCCTTAATTAACCCCTGCTGATCCTCAGAGGAACATCGAAACTCCATCAATTCTCCAATTTTTGTAACACTAGTATCCCGAAAATCAGCTTGGGCTTGATTCAGAAAAGAGTCGAAGTGATTTACTGCCATCTTTTTATCTCGCTTACCACACTGGTCACAACCCCATTCCTCTCCAATTCTCGTATCCCATTTCTTACTTCCCGAATCTTTACCGCACGATGATAGACCTTGGTATTTTTATCTCCCACGATCATCCAGTTCAATTATGATTTCTGAAATAGATAGCGCTCTTCTATATTTGAAACTTTCTCCCATTGCTCAAAAGCCGCATTCTCCTCCTGCTGGGATGTCTCCGATGGTGCTTGCAAATTCTGCTCTTGTTTAGCGCACAACGTCTCATAATCAGATTTCACTGTTTGAGATATGTTACTCAAAGCATCTCTTGAGATCTGCCTGACAATGGGTTTCAGATTCTTAAGCTTCTTTGAGAGTCGAAATAAAGCATAAGTAGAATGAGATAATGGTACCGTCCCTTCTCAGTAATCTTTCAAAGCACTTTGAAATTGTGGCATCGAAGCAATCACATTCGAGAATTTGAACGGCTTCTTCCGTCTAGGAGTTTCTGAGTCAACATAAAATATGCATCTTAAATGATCCGAGCAGCCTCCCACTTCAAACACACAATACGAATTTGGGACTTGATCCAACCAATGATCATTAATAAGAAGTCTGTCCAAATTTTTTGCAAACCATCCCTTATGTTCTCTTATTGCACCAAGTAAAAGTAGGTCCATGATAACCCATATCACATAGCGCACCATCCTGAATTATAGCTTGAAAATCCAGCATCCCATTCCACGAGCTCGATGAACTCGGGCAAGAGTGCTCTTCCATCGCAGTTATTTCATTGAAATCTCTCATTATCATCCATCTCATCCTGCTAAAGATCGGTGAATCAAAATGACTCCTAAGATCCTCCACAGAGTCGTCCTCTCCTCCTCAAAATTAGAACCGTATACAAACGAACACAAGAAGTCTTCCTCCGTTCCTTGTAACTTAACCAATACTGTAACCATTTGAGCGCTCTTAAACACAAGAGTTAGACGAACATAGTCCCTCCATACCACCCATATCTTTCCCAGACGTTGATGTTCATAATTGTTTAAGAATGACCATCCTGGAAACATCTTAGCAACAATACCCTCTGCCTTACTTTCCTTTATGCGAGTTTCTATTAGACCTCCAAATAGAAAATTATTCTCCGTACACCAACTTTTCACAATATATTTTTTTTTTTCCTTGTTGAATTAATCCTCTGATATTCCAGAAAAAAACATGACATTAATTTTGATTTTTTTGGACTTCTTTTTCTTCTTCTTACTCGAATTCTTCACATGAGATTCCATAGAAGTTGAGTTTGAATCCGCCTTTATAAATTTATGGGTGGATTTGGAGTCTCGAGGAAGAGAAACTCTGTTTGCAACTTTCAAGCTCGACCCCTTCTCTGGAATCAGCTCCTCCCCTTGTATGTACCCAACACCACATCTTCCTCTTCCTTTTCTTTCCTCTCCTCCGATTCACCATATGCAGTTAACCCAGCCTCTGAGTTCGATAACGATGCATAAAGGGAAGTAGAAGCTATGGTTTATGCAACAAATTCTGTTCCATTTTTCTGAGATTTTGCAGGGGATTTAACCGTTTCCCAAATCTTTGTATTAATCGGTGCACTCATACTACTTTCACCCAAAACAGGGGCAATTGGAGCAGGGGTACGACATTCTTCCTCCATCAAATTAAAATCTCCATCTCCCGATGTTGACCTTAATTGTTCGTTTGTTTTTTCCATTAAACTAGAAATACTCTTCTCCACACTTTGATAGTCACCCGTTTTTGAAGTAGCCGCAACGGTTATCTTCGGGGGCAAATTTTGTTCTCTTTGGAAAATCCTTATGTCGCCAGGGGCTGCTTTGCAATCAGCAACCGAATGACCCCATTTAGCACAAAACATGCACCTCGGAGGCAGCCACATGAACATATAGTAAACCATCGTATCCACTCCAATTTTGGATTTAAAGCTAAAACACTCCGACAATTTTTTCCAAATTTACCTCAACGAAAACTTTAGCTTCCTCGAAGCTCTTCGCCCACAACGTGTCTGGATGGATTTTCTTTGGCTCACCCAAAGGGCTAGTTAGAAAACTCAATCCTTTCCACGAGAACATCGATCTTGGAACATTCCTCAAAGTAACCCACATTGGGATATAAGTGACTTCCGGTTGAGCTTCCTCCACAATAGGGTTCCACTTCGACACAATCATGTAAATATTTTTAATACTTCACCTTCCTCTTCGCAATACTCTTGCTCTCACCATAGCATCTGCGATCTTGAACTTTATCGTCGTTTCATCAACAACAAACACATCAACCTTGACATATTTATCTCCCAAAGTCCAAATTTTATTCACCGTCATGTGAATCAACCCGATGTGAGGAGCTTTTGACACAAACTTCCCTACTATGCAATCCTCCCAGAGTGGAGGCGCATTTTTGAAAACACAATCCGGTACCTGAATGGTTTTAATCTCATTTACTTTCTCCACCACTACCTCATAATTATGTAAACCAGCCTTAGCCGAGACTATGATTTACTCTTCTCCATTGTTTTAATCTCTCCGACAGCCCCCTCTCGTACCTTCTCCTTCGAAAGCTCCAATCCATGTTTCGAAACCTCCAAACTCTGTTTCATCGGCGAATCCTCCTTAGAAATCTCCAAACTCTGCTCCGATGATGCGTGAGCCTTCTCCGTCGACTTCGCTGCCTTTTTCAACGGTAAAGCCTCCTGCTTCGGCGCCGCCATAGTGACCGCCGCCTTGGCTTGGGCGGAAAACCACTTTAACCCTAGGTCTCCCTAATCGCTCTTCAAATCCCCCTCACCTGCAGTCCTGATGACGTGGTTTTTAATCTTTTTTTGGAAATATTATATGATACATTAACATTGATTCCTATTTTATTCAACATGAGATGTGATTGAAAAATCATGTAAAATGCTTAAGTGAAACTATATAATCTTGCAAAATCATGTGAATAAACAAGTTTAAGTTTGAAGTATCCATCTAATGCTTCGATTGAAATATGTTGATTAATTTGAAAATAATTGTTTTACGATGGGATTTAGTCATTTTGAAATTTAGAAATATGCATTCAAATTTTTAATTGTTTCATTAGTTTGCAATAGCCGATGCATGCGCAGGTTAAAACTCTAGTTTAACATAACGATAAATATAAAAAATAATAAAAAACATAATATACGTGGAAAAAATATATATACCACCAGCTGATCATGTTCCCCCATTGCGTGTGGGATAGGAGAAATTCGGGGAGAGTCATGTGAAACACCGCCCCCGATGATGGTACAAGAGATTACATTGGCAAAAGCGTTACTCGCCTAAAGGTCCCATGGGGCAATTCCTGGAAAAATCCGAACGATTGTCTGAACGGTGGAAACTTTGAGGAGAATGCTGAAAGAAAGCAGAGTGCAGCACCGTCTGAGACCCAACAGGAGAAAAAAGGAAAGCATAAACTTGACCCCCCAATGGTGGAAGATGTAGGACCAAAAATTTCACACAATAGACATGAAAGATTTAATCACGATTATATAAATAAACATTAAGGAATAGACGATTCATAAAACGATAAGCAATAAAAAGATCTAAGGAGGCGAGATGAATCTCTTTCCTTAACTCTAAGAACCTCCCGTAGTGTGACGGGTTTTTATAGATCCATGAGTCCCAGGATACAACCAAAGTTTAACTGAATCATCAGCACCATGATATCAGATCTGTCGACCATTATTTTACGATACTCTCGAATAGAAACTTACTATAAACAGTAGGGAATTGAGAGAACTCTTGCTAGAACTTTTAGGATGTGTTTTTAGTGTATCAGAGGATGATTTTTAAGGTGAAAATCGGACTGTATATATAGGAGAGAGGCTAGGGTTTTTCCCTGACAGAAAAGGAATATTCCTCAGAATATTCTAGCGGCTGCGATTTTTAAGTCGGCCTGTT